>PVIW01011409.1:21235-37820 GCA_004026585.1 Noctilio leporinus | reverse complement strand
TGTACTTTATCAAATGCTTTTTCAGCATCTATTGATATGATCATATGGTTTTTATCTTTCAATTTGTTGATGTGGTGTATTACATTGATTGATTTTCGAATGTTGTACCATCCTTGCATCCCTGGGATGAAGCCCACTTGATCATGGTGTATGATCTTTGTAATATACTGCTGAATCCGATTGGCCAATATTTTGTTGATGAAATGCACCATGAAGCTTTGATTGAAGCTCTTCCTGGGGACAATGTGAGCTTCAATGTTAAGAATGTGTGTGTTAAAGATGTTCATCATAACAATGTGGCTGGTGACAGCAAAAAATGACCCACCAATGGAAGCAGCTGGCTTCATAACTCAGATGATTATCCTGAACCATCCAGGCCACATCACTGCTGGATAGGCACCTGTTCATTGTCACACAGCTCATATTGCTTGCAAATTTGCTGAGCTGAAGGAGAAGATTGATTGTAAATCTGGGAAAAAGCTGGAAGATGGCCCAAAGATTTTGAAATCTGGTGGTGCTGCCGTTGTTGATATCGTTCCCAGCAAACCCATGTGTGTTGAGTTTCTCTCTGACTATCCTCCTCCAGACCGCTTTGTTGTCCATAACATGATACATACAGTTGCCATGGGTGTCATCAAAGCAGTGGACAAAAAGGCAGCTGGAGCTGACAAAGTCACCAAGTCTGCCCAGAAAGCCCAGAAGGCTAAATGAATATTATCCCCAACAGCTGCCACCCCAGTCTTCATCAGTGGTGGAAGAAAGGTCTCAGAACTCTGTGTCTCAATTGGCCATTTAAGTTTAATAGTAAAGGTCTGGTTAATGATTACAATGCATTGTTAAACCTTCAGAAAGAAAGGAGAATTTTTGTGGATAATTTGTTTCGTGTGTGTGGCAGTTTTTAAGCTTAGTTTTAAAAATCAGTACTTTTTCAAGGAAACAATTTGACGAAAAGCTGTCACAGAATTTTGAGACCCATTTAAACAAAGTTTAATGAGAAACCTGTGTACTCTTTTGGTCAACACTGTAACATTTTTATATTATTTAGGTTAAAAGAATTAAAAATAACCCATAACCTGTTTCTGGTATTATATCTGCTGATAATTTAGAATTGGATAAGTCTGTTAGCATTTTTCTGGGTAGGGTCTTTTTCACTTTGGCCTAAGAAGAGAAATCTGTTTAAATACATAGTAAAAACAATGGGAAAGGGGCTCCTATACAAGACTAAATAGGTTGGGACAAATAAGCAAAGTAACATTTTATGTGTAACCTACTTTATAAAGGCCAAATTCTTCTACATTAAAGTCCATCTGTTATATATAAAAACTTTGTAGTTATCAATACTCAGTAAGTTTGTCAAATTTTAGTTTTCATTTTTACTGAAATGTGAATTTACATTTACAAGTGCTCATAAAAACCCTAAAATGAGGCTTAAGTAATATTGAGAGAGGGGGGAAAAAGTTCATTCTAGGAAGCTTATCTTGTTATTGCTATTATGATGGAATTTTCAATTATTATGTAATTGTTTTTGCTCAAGTTATAGAAGTTTCCGTATCTTAATTTTGTAATAGTTATCTTTCTGAATTATCTTATTGTTTATAGTAGTTTCTCAATTCATTTTTGGTTTCACAGGTTTAAAAACCACATCATATGCAAAATTTTTACCTTCTTTTCCAATGTGTAGTTCTCTTACCTTTTTACATCAGCTACTACCTCAGTCAGTCTAAACAATGTAAAATAACAGTGCTGTTAATAGACATTCTTTTATTTATAACTTTAACAAAAATGATATTTAGAGTTTGTCTTAAATATAAGGCTGTTTTGTGGATTTGGATTTAGATAACATTTTTATCATGTTAAAGACAATGTATATATTCCTATTTAGTTAAATATTTAAATCAAGAAGGTATGTCAAACTTTTTAAATGCATTGTGTACAGTCTAATTGGTAGGCACACCTGTTGCCCCTAAGAAAGTGCAGGGGCCAGATTATAGACTTATCCAATAAAACTCTTCCACCTTCCTTGACTTCAAATTTTAAAGTATCTCTTAGACAAGGTAGTTACTATGGGCCAAATTGTGCCCCTCCCCAAAATTCATTTGTTGAAATCCTAACCCTTAGTACCACAGAATGTGACTATATTTGGAGATAGGGCCTTTCTAAAACAGACAAAAAGAGGTAATTAAATTAAAATGAGACAATTAGGGTGGACCCTAATCCAATATGACATGTGTCCTCATAAGAAGGTGAGATTAGGACAGACACCCACAGAGGAAAGACTGTAAATACACAGCAAATTGAGAGGCCTCAGAAGAATCCACTTCTGTCAATTCCTTGCTTTTGGGCTTTTAGCTTCCAGACTTGTGAGAAAATAAATGTCTATTATTTAGGCCACCCAGTCTGTGATACTATTTTATGACAGCCCTAACAAAATAATAAAAAAATTGTTGGATTTTACTTGCTGCACAGGTAGGCAAACCTCTGTCAAGGGCTAGATAGTGAGTTATTTTTTAACGTGGCAGTGGATCTTGCATTCACCTCCTCCCAGAACCAAATTAAAAATTCCACAAAATTGGGGGGAAAATTACTCTGAGGACTGGCTGAAGGTAAGATTTAGAATGAAGTAGCTGTCAAAGAAGCCATGGCAAGACTGGTAGGAAGGGTAGAGAAGTGAATGGGACTGGCCCTGCTCCCATGGGCCACAGCGGAGGCTCAGGAGGTCAGTTATAAGAGGTTATGCTGAGAGGATGGGACCTAAACCCCAGCACAGGCTCTCCAGCCCAAAGCTATCAGAGGGAATACCATGCAGACTGGGGTCTTCTGAGAAGAGTCTAGGGTATTTTCACTGGGGAAAGATGTTTGGAAACAGCCACCAGGATCCTGCTGCTGAGTCATTCATAGGTACTGTCGGTACACATCTTTTCTGGGTGAAGCAATCCCCTCCTATTTGTTAGCCTGAATGAAGGCAATTATTCCACCCTTAGGAATTTCTTGGGCTTCACAAGAGATGCCAGCAGCATAACTGGAGGGTGGGGCATAGCAGTTTGGGAGTATTAGTGATGGGACTGTGGGTAGGGATTTTCCTCCTCACTTTCCCCTGAACCAGATTGGTGCTGCACCCCACATGGGATATCTGATAGAAACACACTCCCACCTTCCAGCAAACCTAACCTGCAGACTCCAGAGGCCACACTTGCCTGAATACTAGGGGCTCCACCCTGCTGAAGTCAGGGCAAAATCCAGGAAAGACTCAGTAGCTCTGAGGCCCGGGCCACACCCACCACCTTCCCTGAAGCCTAAATGGTGCCTCCTTCTCACCATAGACTGATTAGCTACATCCCCTCCATTCTGCCAGAGCATCTCAGTGAAGCCAGATGGGAGCAAAACCAGGGGGTTGCCATGGGATATTTTCTGGCCAAACCACTGGGCCCGAGTCTGGTAAAAGCTTTGGAGAGCAGCTTGGTTCTTGTCAGGTGCAGCCAGGTCCAGTGTATGCAGCTACAAACTATGAATCACTTATAACTTCAAACAAGTTGCCAAGTGCAAGGCACACATGGTGTGTCTAATGTGGGCTTGGACCTCGAGTCCCTTTCTGGGAGCAGAGAACCAACACACAAAGTGACCAGAACCAGATAATGATGGAGCAGAATCCAACAAACTTTAAAAACAGTATATCCAAAGTGAGATGGCATAAACTAAGAGCTAGTTCTTTGAAAAGATAAACAAAATTGATGACCATTTAATCAGAATCATCACAAAAAAAAAAAAAAAAAGACATAGGGACCAAATAAATAAAATCAGAAATGAAAGGGGAGAAAGAACAACTGACATTGTAGAAATACAAAGGATTGTAAGAAAATACTATGAACAACTGTATGCCAAAAAATTGGACAAGTTGGGTGAAATGGACAAGTTCCTAGAACATATATTTTTCCAAAACTTAATCAGGAAGAATCAGAAAACCTGAATAGACTGATAGCAACAAATGAAATTGAGCAGTAATGAAAAAACTCCTAGCAAACAAAACCCCTGAACTGGATGGCTTCCCAAGTGAATTTTACCAAATAGCCAAAGAAGAAGTAACACCAATTTTCCTAAACTATTCCAAAAAATTCAGGAGGAGGAAGAATTCCAAACTCTTTTTCCAAGGCCACCATGATTCTAATTCCAAAACCAGATAAAGACACCGCAAAGAAAAAATTATAGGCCAATATCTCTAATGAACATAAATGCTAAATTCCTCAACAAAATATTGGCAAACTAGATGCAGCAATACATTAACAAGATCATACACCATCATCAAGTGGAATTTATTCGGGGGATGCAAGGTTGGTACAATATCTGCAAATCAATAAATGTGACATACTGCATAAACAAATAAAAGATAAAAATCACATGATTATATCAATAGATGCATAAAAATGTTCAATAAGATACAGCATTTATTTGTGATAAAAACTCTCAGGAAAGTGGGAATAGATGTATCATATCTCAACATAATAAAGGCTATGTATGAAAAATTTATAGCCAACATAATACTCAATGGGAAAATGCTAACATCATTTCCCTTTAAGATAAAAAACAAGACATGGATGTCCACTTTCACTGCTATAGTACAACATAGTACTGGAAGTCCTAGCCACAGTGATCAGGAAAGAAGAAATAAAAGGCATTCAAGTTGGAAAAAAGTAAAACTGTCACTATTCTCAGATGACATGATAGTGTATATAGAAAACACTAAAGATTCCACAAAAAACTAATGGATCTAATACATGAATTTAGCAAAGTAGCAGGTACAAAATTAATATTCAGAAATCAGTGAGATTTTTAATATATTTTATTGACTATGCTGTTACAGTTGTCCCAATTTAATCCCCTTTGTCCCCCTCCACTTGGTATCCCCAATCCCTTCAGCAATCCTTCTGCTTAGTTCATGTCCCTGGTCGTGCATATAAATTCTTTGGCTTCTCCATTTCTTACTCTATTCTTAACATTACCCTATCTATTTTGTACCTACTAAGCATGCTTCTTAATTCCTGTACCTTTTCCCCATTCTCCACCTTCCCCATCCCAACTGATAACCCTCCAAATGATCTCCATATCTATTATTCCATTTCTATTCTGGTTGTTTGCATAGTTTGCTTTTTAGATTCAGTTGTTGACAATTGTGAATTTGTTGCCATTTTAGTGTTTATAGTTTTGATCTTCTTTTTCTCTTAACATTTTCTGTAATAATGGCTTGGTGATGATAAACTCCTTTAGCTTTACCTTGACTGGGAAGCACTTTATCTGCCCTTCCATTCTAAATTATGGCTTTTCTGAAAAGCATAATCTAGGTTGTAGGTCCTTGATTTTCATCACTTTGAATACTTCTTGCCAGTCCTTTTTTGCCTGCAAAGTTTCTTTTATGAAATCAGCTAATAGTCTTATGGGGACATTTTTGTAAGTAACTATCTTTTTTTCTCTTGTTGCTTTAAAAATTCTCCATTTTTAACCTTTGGTATTTTAATTATGGTGTGTCCTAGGTGGTCCACTTTGGGTCTAACTCGTTTGGGACTCTCTGTGACTCCTGGACTTGTATGCCTATTTCTGTCACCAAATTAGGGAAGATTTTTCATTATTTTTTCAAATTAAGTTTTCAATTTCTTGCTCTTCCTCTTCTCCTTCTGGCATCCTATGATTTGGATATTGGTACATTTGGAAATGTCCCAGAGGTTCCTTGTACTATCCTTGTTTTATTTTTTTGTTTTTTTTTTGTTTTTGTTTGTTTGTTTTGTTTGTTTGTTTTTTTAATTCTTTTTTCTTCTTGCTGTTCTGGATGGATGTTTATTTCTTCCTTATGTTCCAAATCATCAATGTGAATCTCAGCATTATCCCCTCCATTGTTGGTTCCCTATATATTTTTCTTTATTTCACTTAATGTAACTTTTATCTCTTCCTGAGCCTTTTTTCCCATGTTGCTGCCATATTCAATGAGTTCTTTGAGCATTCTGATCACCAGTGTTTTGACCTCTGCATCTGATAAGTTGGTTATCTCCATTTTGTTTAGTTCTTTTTCTTGGGTTTTGTTCTGTTCTTTCATTTGGACCATATTTCTTTGACTTCTCAATTTGGCAGCCTCCCTGTGTTTGTTTTCTGTGTATTAGGTAGAGCTGATTTGACTCCCTGTCTCAATAGTATGGCCTTTTGTAAAAAGGCCACCTGTAATTTTGAGGAACAGAGCCTTAGATAATCACCAGGATGGAGCATCTTTCTTTACTGCTTTGTGGCTCTGTGTAGGGGGAGGGCTCAAAGAGGGGACAATGTTGCTGCCTAGCTTCTGGAAATTTTCCTGGCACACACCCTATTTCCAGTCACTTTGTTTATTTTCCATATGTGATTGGTGCCCTTCTAGCTATAGCCTTGGTGTTGAATCCCAAGGTGGTAGGTAAGTTCTAAGTTTGTGTGGGCCCCTTAAGTGGATTCTCCTGAAAGATATGGCAGTTTTTTCCACCACCCCAACACCTACTGGTTTTTATAGTCAGAAATTATGAAGATTTATCTTCCTGATACTGGAACTTTGGGCTGTGTGGTCTGGCCTGGGGCTGGGATCCCTTGATCCTGAAGAATACCTCTTAATTTTTATTCATCACATGTGAATATGAGTTTGCCTGTTCTGCTGCCTCTCCACACCACATCATTTCTCCATGCCTATCTGCCTGTCCCTGTGCTTCTCTACCTTTTCTACTCATCTGGATGAATATGGCCTCTTTAAATCCTTCATTTTCAGACTATGAAATGATCTGATGACACCAGAGGTGAATCCAGGAAGTAAAGATAGTGCATCTCTATACATATAGCTCCATATAGCTCTAATTTCTGATGGTTCTGAGTGTTATTTGTTTTGAGGTCTGGTTGTGATTTTTTCTGTAGTTATGAAAGAAGGTGAAGCATGTTTACTTATGCCTACATCTTGAACATAAGTCCTTGGTTGCATTTTTATACACCAATAATGAACTATCAGAAAGATAAACTATAAAACAATTTCATTTGCTATTGAAGTAACAATAAAATAAGGTACCTAAGAATGAACTTAACTAAAGAGGTAAAAGACCTGTAGTTGGAAAATTATGAGACATTAAAGAAAGAAATTGAGGAAGATACAAATTAACGGAAGCATATACTGTGTTCATGAATTGGAAGAATTAACATCATTAAAATGCCTATACTGTCAGAGAGGGACCAAGATGGTAGAGGAGTAAGTGGAGCTACACCAATCTCCTCCCAGGACCCATCTGTAATTACAACTTAATTGGGAAAAAATCGTCTGGAATAACCAATAGAACACCAGCTGGAAAGAAGCCTTATAACCACAGACATGACAGAAGAGGACATTTCATCACAACATGACTCATAGGAATTATGGAAGCACGAGAGGGCTAGCTGGGCACCCATGGGAGATAGCAGCCTAAGGGACAGAACCAGAACACCCCCTCCCACCCAGCTGGGCATCCCCAGCCCACAGCAATGCAATGGACAATAAAACAGCATACAGCTAAGAAGGACAGAAAGCCACAGGGTTTGCTAGCCTGAGAGCACTGGAAACAGAGACTAGGTTACCACAAATAAAAATATCTTGGCACCCACTTGCCTTGGGCTCCAGCAGAAGGAGTGCAGAGTGGACTGGAGATGCTTGGGGAGAGATTGCGGTGGTGGCTTGGAGGAGGAAAATGAGGGAGCAGTTGTCGAGGGTCCCAGTGATGACTCATTCCCCATACCACAGGTGGATTATGCTGCACCAAGCAACTTCTGTCTGAGGGGTCCTAATAGCACTGCCCTCTGAAAGCAATATGCCCAGACCAGGGGTGCCTGATCACAATGCAATGATTTGCAACTCAATCAATCTCTCCTACCCTAGTGTCTGAGCTTGGGGGCTGATAACTGATAGGATTACAACTGAACCAATCTGCCCAGCCTAGTAGTACCTGAACCTGGCAGTTGATCATAGTCTAATAGGATTACAATTGAATTAACTGGCCCTGCCCAAAGATGCCTAAGGTGACCACTGATAAGAGATTGATTGGTTTACAACAGCACTAATCAGTCCTGACTCAGCAGTACCTACACCTGATAGCTGAGCACAGATCAAATGGATTAAGGACTGAAGGGAACAGACAAAGACAATGGATCTCTAGTTGGCTCCAACAGGTTGACTAAGTCCAGACTATGGAATGATCTGATGACACCAGAGGTGAATCCAGGAGGTAAAGATAGTGCATCTTTACACAATAGAGGATAACACCACAAAGACAGGAACTTAAAAAAAATCCAATCTAGCCCTGGCCGGTGGCTCAGTAGATTGGCACCAGCCTGAGAACCCAAAGGTTGCTGGTTTGATTCCCAGTCAGGGCACATAACCAGGTTGCATGCCAGATCTCCAGCTAGCTCTGTAGCTGTAGGCAGGTGAAAGGCAATCATACATCGATGTTTCTCTCCCTCTCTGCCTGGCTCCCTTCCCCTCTCTCTGAAAATAATAAATACAATCTTTAAAATATATATTTGACAAGGGAAGCTAGAGTATACCATTAAGTAAAGACAGGCTCTTCAATAAATGGTGTTGGAAAAATTAGACAGGGGCATGCAAAGCAAAAATTAAACTAGACCACCAACTTACACCATGCGCAACGATAAACTCAAAATGGGTAAGACTTAAATGTAAGCCATGAAATCATAAAAATGCTTGAAAAAACATAGGTGGTAAACTTTCAGACATCTCTCATAGCAATTTCTTTGCCAATACATCTCCTAGGGCAAGGGAAATACAGGAAAACAAATAAACAAATGGGACTGCACCAAACTAAAAACTTCTGCACAGCAAAAGAAACCATTAACAAAATGAAAAAGGATCTTACTGTATGGGAGAACATATTTGCAAATGACACATCTGATAAGGAGTTAATTTTCAAAATATATAAAGAACTTAAATACCAGGAGGTGAACAATCCAATTAAAAATGGTCAAATGACCTGAATAGACACTTCTCTAAAGAGGACCTACAGATGGCCAGTAGACTTATGAAAAAATGCTCAATGTCACTAATCATCAGAAACATGCAAATTAAAACCACAACAAGATATTACCTCACACCTGCCAGAATGGCTATCATCAATAAATCAACACAGAACAAGTACTGGTGAGGATGTGGCAAAAGGAGAACCCTTCTGCACTGTTGATGGGAATGCAAACTAGTGTAGTCACTGTAAAAAACACTATGGAGTTTCCTCAAAAAATTAAAAATGGAACTACCTTTTGATCCAGTGATCCCTTTTCTGGCAATATATCCTAAGAATCTTAAAACACTAATAAGAAAGAATACCTCTATATACATAGCAGCATTATTTACAATAGCCAAGGTCTGGAAACAGCCCAAGTGCCCATTAGTAGGTGAGTGAATAAAGAAGCGGTGGTACATTTACACAACAGAATACTAATTGCAAGTGAAAAAGAAGGAAATCTTAACTTTTGAGACAGCATGGATGGACTTGGATATTATGCTAAGTGAAACTAGCCAGTCAGAGAAACCCAAATACCATATAATCTCACTCATATGTGTAATCTAATGAACAAAATAAAGTTAGGAACAAAATAAAGCTATGAATCTCAGTGGGTTAGGAGACTGAAAGAGATTAGCCAAAGAACATACTTATATATGCATATATGCAAAGCCCATGGACCCAGACAAAAATGTGGTGAAAACTTGGGTAGAAGGGTAGGGGCTTGGTGGAATAGGGGAAAGGCCAGGGGAAATAGGGACATCTGTAATAGTGCCAACAATTTAAAAACAAGTAAATAATTTTAAACAGACTCATAGACACAGAAAACAGAGGGGAGAGGGCTCAGGGGCAAGGTGAAAGAGTTGCAGGGATTAAGAAATACAAATACCTGCTGGTGGCAAAGTGGATAAGGCACCAACCTGTGAACCCAAAGGTTGATGGCTCGATTCCCCAGCCAAGGTACATAATGAGGTTACAAGCCAGGTCTCCAGCCAGGTCTGTGGCTGGAGACAGGTGAAAGGCAACCATACATTGATGTCTCTCTTCCTCTCTGCCTCTCTCCCTTCCCCTCTCTCTAAGAATAATAAATAAAATCTTTAAAAAGAGAAACCATAAAACTAAAGAAGTACAAATAGGTAGTTATAAAATAGTCACAAGGATGTATATATAGTTACAATAAAATATCTATTGGGAGAACACTGTAAGGTATATGATTGTCTGACCACTGTGCTATGTACCTGAAACCAAAGCAAAATAACATTGAAAGTAAACTGTAATTGAAAAGAAAATTATGAATCTCTGAGGATTGGTATAAGTATTAATAAGATTATCATATTAAATACTTAGCACAGCTTCTGACATAACATGAGAATGATTTATATGTATGAACATGGAAGGTCATAGATGTTAAATAAAAAAGATATCTTTAAAAATGTATAATCTGATCTTGTATGTAAAAATTCCTATGCATATGTGTTTAGATTAAAATATATAAGAGAAAACAAATCAAATTTCTTTCAGTGGCTGTCTGTAATGTTGACTGTGAAGGGAACTTTAACTTTCTTCTATTTATGGGGAGGGCAAAAGTAGGTTTACAGTTATGAGTACACAAAATAGCTTATTCCTGTATTAGTTATTAATTATTATATTCTTTTCCATATAAACACTGTAAACCTACTTTGCCCACCCTTATGTATTTCTTCTGTTTTGAATTATTTGCAATGGGTATCAGTTTTCTTATTGTTTGTACACAAAAAACTTAAAAATGAAGTAAGATTCTTCCTATGCCTGCTGACCCACCTTTCAAGAGGGTGGTCTGTATCTATAAGGTATGATTTTAAGGATGTTAGGAAGTCATTGATAAGTAAATATTTAACTCCCCTTCTATACTCGTAATTTGCATTTTCCCAAACATCAAATCAGATTATGAGAGTAAAGAATATGATTTTACAAACTACATTACCAGCTCCTTCCCACCCAAGATTCCAAAATATTCTCTTAGAATTTATGCCCTTTGTTTCTTTTCCTAAAATGTAACCCACATGTTTAAATCAGTCTTAGTGTCTTAGCACTTTCAATGTTACAAATGCCTAACCAATAAAGACAGCAGAACATGTCTGAGTACCAGCTCTGCTGCAACCATCTGTTTTCCTGTTCATAATGAATAACCCTCCCTTGTTCTCAGGTTGGAAAACTTGAATCTTCTTTGACTCTTCTTTCCCTTCTCTCTTCATCTCTAACTTCTGATCTATTTTTAATAATCACAAAGTCATCAAACATTTGTTGAGAACTGACTATGAGCCAGGCACAGAGCTTGGGACTGTAGAACCACAGTAAATCAGGTATGGTCTTTGCCTTTGAGGCACTCACAGGTTAGTGGGGAAATATATATGTAAGCAAACAACATATTATACAAAGTGTTATGGAAACAGAAGAGTAGCCATTTTTCCTCCAATAATATCTTGCATCCATTTCTTCTGCTACCTCATTTATCTAAGTCCCTTACCTGAAATTGTTCCCTAACTCATCTCTCTATTTTTAATATCTCCCCATTCTAATCCACTCTACACAAGGCAGCCAAATGAATCTTCTCAAATTTAGTTTTAGTGTATTCCATGATTTTACCTTATTCCAATGCTCAAAATTCTTTTTAGTTTCTCATTGCCAATATAACAAAATACAGATTACTATTTTTTTTTTAATAACAATCATTGTCAAGGCTGGAAGATAGTATAATTTCAGTATTTAGCTGCTGAATAATTGAAGGAAGGAAGGAATCTGGACTGAACCTCTAATTCAAGCTTACATTTTACAATCATATGGCTCTATTTTATCCATATGGATATAAATCCTGTCCCCTAAGTCAGTTATTTTTAACCTTTTTCATCTTACAGCACACATAAACCTAAATAAAATTCTGTGGCATACCAAAAATCTATATATACAAACTTTAGCTGATCTGACAAAAAATAATTATCATTTAATTGATTTTCCCCAAAAATAAATAATAATAGTAACTCTCTTTTTGCTCCAAAGTGACTTTAAAAAAATAAGGTGTCCATAATTGTACATAAGGATTTCTGCTAATACGAATTAATCAATCAGATGCAATCTTATTATGTGATATGACCAGTAGGATGCAACTCTATTTATGACCTATATACTTATGGTTCAAGATGACCTTCACACCAAACATATATTGTTGTGTTGGCTGGTGTCATTTTTTGACAGTCTAAGGGAAAAGTGGTCAATGCCCCTGACCAAATAGTCAGGTATTGCATGCTTTAAAAAGAAAATCGCTGATGTAGGCACACCAGCACACTCCTGCCATTCTTACTGTGTACCTGGGAAATCATTCCTAACTCCACCCTAATTTCCAACACTCTGAAACTCAGCTCTGGGCCCATCTCTTCAATGGAGTCTGCACTCAAATACTACCCTCTTCCTAATGTCTTTAAAACTCCTTGTCTGAGCCAATCAGTTGCTACATTCAAATATGCTACCAGGAAATGTTACCTTTTGATAAATATGTCCTGTCTTTCCATGTAGGAGCCCCATAATTTATCAGCTTCTCTGAAACTAGAACTCTAATTGTCAGCTCTTGTATAATAATTAATTAGAGTGCTGAAACCATGTATTTGGAAAAGAAAACAACATTTATTCCCAATAGGTATGAATGACACATTTCCATGTCTACCTACACTGTAGGCCAAACAAGAGCTTTGACAAGAAATCACGAGGCTGCAGCCTTTGCTAGCATAATGATGAATCAGGAACATACTGATCAACATCTTCTTTCCTATCAATATGACAGAATTACAAATCTATTTCCAGGGCCAACTTCATCAAACCCACCAGCTGTCACTGGGTATTTCATAATTTATTTGGTTTAATTATTAATATTCAAGCATGTTAAAATTGGGAGGTAGAAGGGAAGGACTAAGAGTCTTCATGGGCTCTTTGTGTTAAATCAAAATTATCTGTGACTTCCAAGCTTTGTAGAAGAGACAAGCAGCAAAGTCCAAATCTTTATCTCATTTCAAAACATTGTTATCCATTCCCTTCCAAAATCTAATCAAAGGGCATAGGAATCATTTGTTTAACTTGTGACTTAGGAAGCAACCAAAAAGGGGTCAGAGGTATAGGCAAGATGAGTTTTCTCCAATGCTTCCACTCATAAAGATGAGAAATCCCAAACTCCTCCATGCCTACTCCACATCTCAGCACTCTTGGCATCATGCTATCATTCCACCTATCACAATGTACCCAAACCTTGTGTCTGCACACCCCAAATGGCATAGATCAGGAAAGGAATTCCTCAAGATTATGGTTTCTTTCATCCTCGTAATTTCAGTCCTCAGCAGGGTATCCAGCAAAGAGCAGGCCTGTGATATTTGAACTGAACAAAAACTGATGGCTTCTACTTTAGTCTATCCCTACACCATTTCAGTAAACATAAGGCTTTTTGCTACATCTTGCCACAGGATCATAGGATGGATAGCTTAAATGTGTGTTTAAAGATCTCGCTCAACACTATTATATAACCCATTAACAGTAAAAAGGCATCTTCACATGTAGTCAAATTAATCCTCTCAATAATCTGTAAATTTAGTATAATTATTCCCATTTTTCAGGTGAAATATTGTAGAGCAGGAGAAGCCGCAGGTAGTAGGCAGAGTAATGGCCTTCTAAAATTATCAGATCCTAAATCTGAAACTTATAAGGACAAAAAGAAAATCTTTGTAGATATGATTAAATTAAAGATTTTGAGATGGAGAGATTATTCTGGATTATCCAGTGGGCCCTAAATGTAATCACAAAGGTGTTTATAAAATGGAAACAGTGGAAGATTACACATACACATATGCATGCACATCTGACCACAGAGCCAGAAACTGGAGTAATGTAGCCACAAGCCAAGAATAGTGGCAGCCACAGAAGCTGGAAGAAACAAGAAATGGATTCTCCCCTAAACCTTTCAAAGAAATGCAACCCTGTTGACACTTGATTTGGGGCCAGTGGAATTTTGAAATTTTAGGCTTTAGAACTGTGGAATAAATTTCTGTTATTTTAATCCACAGAGGGTGTGGTAATTTGTTCAGCACAGGAAATAAATATATTGGGTAAATTGGCCTCAAGTTAAATATTAACAAGAGGTTCAACCAGAATTCAAATCTAGGTCTTCTGACTTTAAATTCCAAATATGTTTCACATGGCCAGGGATGCTCAGAATATCTCTGGCCATGGCTAGGAGCTTTTGGAGCTAGCTTAACTTTATAGCCATCTATAGATGGTAAGAGTGGCTAACTTGCTAACTCCTTTACACTGAGCATATCTCTATGTAACGTGCCCAGTACTACATGAAGTAATTCATGTGTATTACATTTTTAATACCCCTGACTTTAGGAGTTAGATGCAATTGTTATACCTATTCCAAATGAAAAAAAAAATAAAAGAGGTATGGAGAGGTTAAATGACTTACCAAGGTCACACATACGTTAGAAAGTTGTTTGCTTACCTAATAATAAATATGGCAGAATAATATTTGTTAAGTTTTAACAGTGCTCAATCTCCCTTTCATATCAACTTTCTCCATTCTTGGAATTTCTTCATATGTTTTACGTGGTGTTTCCCTAAGTGTGGCATTTATGAATTACTCACCACCTTTGGAGTATTAAAGCAGAGGAGAGAGAACAATAGAGGCAAATATATTACTCATGTCTGATAAGCTGAAGTACTGGTACAAGATTGTACAAATTTGGAAAAATAAGATTTTTGGTCCCCTCATGTCATTCAGTCCAGGAAATGATTTCAAGTCTTAGGAGAAAGAAGAGTTGAGATCTGTGTGCAGAAATTAAGGATCATTGAGAGGCTATCTAGCTTTTCCAATTGCAAGCTTCACAGCAGCAAAGCCAACACCCAGACCACAGTTGCTAAGCAGCTGAGAAGTAGAAGCGAAGCTCATTTGACCTTTGCTCAGTTCCATTTAACCCACCTGAAGAACAGTTGCCTCTCCCCACCTTCACTGGCTTGGGTTACATTCACAACAGTAACCACAAACACCTGGAAAGGAGAGTGAGCCTCTCACACTTGGACGGGTAGAGCAATGGGGTGAGGAGAGTCCCTAGGACTGAACCAAAGCATTTTGTGGGTCTTTCTGAAATTCCCTGACTGCCTTTACCCCACCTCTTTCATTATAGCAATAAACAACCAACCATTAGACCAAGATGCATCCAATGGTCCCATTGCACATTGTGAGCTGCAGAGGAGTCTTAAGTGAGGTTCTTAAATCTGTCACAAAAAGTGATGCTGATTTGTAATCTGTGTCTTTTTTTTTTTTTTAATTTTATTGTTGTTGTATTACATCCATCCCATTTTTGCTCCCCTCTGTCCCCCTCCTTACCCTCCCATTCCCCTCAAAGTCAATCCCACCTGTTGTCCATGTCCATGGTTCCTTTATACTAGGTTCTTGTCTAAGCTGCTCCCCTTTCTTGCCTCTGCCTCCCCCCTCCCCACAACCCCTTTCCCCCTGACCACTGAAGGCCTATTCCTTGTATTCATATACTTGGTTCTGTTTTGCTTGTTGTTAGTTTTGTTCATTATTGTTCCGTTATGGGTGAGATCATATGATAGTTGTCCTTCACTGACTGGCTTCTTTCAATAAGCATAATACTCTCCAGTTCCATCCATGTTGTTGCAAAGGGTACAAGTTCTTTCTTTCTTTCTGCTATATAGAATTCCATTGTGTAAATGTACCAAAGTTTTTTGATCCGATCATCCACTGATGGGCACTTAGGCTGTTTCCAGCATTTGGCTATTGTAAATAGTGCCGCTATGAACATAGGTGTGCATAGGTTCTTATGAATTGGTGTTTCAGGATTCTTTGGGTATAGTCCAAGTAGTGGAATTGCTGGATCAAAAGGCAGTTCCATTTTTAGTTTTTTAAGGAAACACCATACAGTTTTCCACAGTGGCTGCACCAGCCTGCATTCCCACCAACAGTGCACCAGGGTTCCCTTTGCCCCACATCCTCGCCAACACTTGTTTGTTGATTTGCTGATGATTGCCATTCTGACAGGTGTGAGCTGGTATCTTACTGTGGTTTTAATTTGCATCTCTCTGATGACTAGGGATGTTGAGCATTCTTTCATATGCCTCTGGGCCTTTTGTATCTCTTCCTCAGTGAGTTGTCTGTTCAGGTCCTTTGCCCATTTTTTAATTGGGCTGTCTGTCTCCCTGCTGTTGAGTCTCATTAGTTCTTTGTATATTTTGGAGATCAGACCCTTGTCTGAGGTATCTTTGGCAATTATGTTTTCCCATACAGTTGGTTCCCTTTGAATTTTGCTGATATTTTCTCGAGCTGAACAGAAACTTTTCAATTTGATATAGTCCCATTTGTTGATTCGTTCTTTGATTTCCTTTGCCCTTGGTGAAGTATCAGTAAACATATTTTTGCGTAGGATATCCAAAAGTTTACTGCCTATATTTTTCTCCAGGACCTTTATGGTGGCACTGCTTATGTTTAAATCCTTTATCCATCTTGAGTTTATTTTGGT
>PVIW01011409.1:0-21135 GCA_004026585.1 Noctilio leporinus | reverse complement strand
ATATTGTGATTCCTCTTACCTTGTTCTTCTTTCTCAAGATTGTGGTGGCTATTCATGAGTGTTTTTGGCTCCATATAAATTTTTGAAGTATTTTTTCTATTTCTGTGAAGTCTGTCATTGGTATTTTAATTGGGATTGCATCGAATATGTAGATGTAATCAGTGTCTTTTGTTTCTCCAAAGTACTCAGAGGTTTGGATATTTAGTCTGATATTTAATCACATACTATGTAGGTTTCTTGGGTCATTCTCCAGATATTTCTCTTTCACCTCATCTTTCTCTGCCAAACAATTCATTAGCAAACCAATTGCAGTTATGGAGCAATGCACACATTTAGCCTCACTTCCATTTACTCTACCAATGACAGGGGTCCTATCCACTTAACCCAATGCCAGATCTAGCAAAAATTTTAAGAGCTGGAAAGGGCAAAGCACCAATTATAGTATATAAGGCTTGGTCTGCTTGGTGAAGAGGAAATAGAAAGTTTGACCTTTTAAACTTATGGTAATGTGTAGGTCACCAGGGTCCACTTAGTCAAAGACCTTTTCTGAACCATCTCAAAGAATTAACACTATTTCCTACCATAAGAAAATTCAGATCTCTTTTTCAATATACAGAATCAGATTCAAAGAATATATATGTGTATATATATATATATATATATATATATATATATATGTCTCAAATGATAAAAACATATTATT
This sequence comes from Noctilio leporinus, assembly GCA_004026585.1. Taxonomy (NCBI): domain Eukaryota; kingdom Metazoa; phylum Chordata; class Mammalia; order Chiroptera; family Noctilionidae; genus Noctilio; species Noctilio leporinus. Next base: position 20,432 of record PVIW01011409.1, on the reverse strand, counting down.
TAGTAGGGACATTTGAGGGACTCCAACAGGAAGGGAAATGACATGACATTCTACAAGAGAAAGATACTGAACAACCAAACTGTAAGTGGTTAATTTGGTTAATATGGCATGGTGTTTACAGCATATTCTTTTACTTACCACCATCCCATACATATCTTGACAAGTTTTCTATTATATAATATATGTTCAGCCTTAGACCAAGCAACAGAAGAATGAACTTTGAGTCACTGACCTTCCAGAAGCAACTAGTATTTTCCTGATGCCCACCCAAGGAAAATATACCCTGCCATAATCTTGTCTTCTCATTAGAAATTTCTGGAGCATTAGATCATTAGGCCATAGGCAAGGCCACTAAAATAACCCATCTCTGCCCTTTGAGATGGAACAGCTTACATCACATGAGGATCATTAAGCCCTGAGTTGAATTATAGGAACCTCATTGAGCAGAAACCACAATAGCACATAGTAGTCAGTCTTTGCATTATTACTCTGACGTTCTCAACATGAGAAAGTTCCCACGTCTTCTCTTTCAAGCCCTCTCAGCTGGCTTTTTAAGTCCCTTCTATGGTCCTCAGGGTGAGTCACCCTTGTAATTATCGTTATTTAATATTTACTAACTGCCCATACTGTGTGAGATCATAAGTTGTTTGACAATATGTATAATTTGGCAGAAATATTCCAAGTGTATTTAGTCATTGCCAAAATTTTCCCAGAGTTGAAAATACTGTGGAGGAAGTGTATTCTTACTTGACATGAACTCTTGAATGTTGACTCTTTTAACTAAGTGTAAACAGAGTGGAAACCCTGCCATCAGGGAAGCATTTGCAAAAGGGAGACCAAGTCAGAAATGAGCAGCAGATGGGGCTTGAGAGCCAAGAATGCAAACCTGGATGCTTCCAAACTCTGTAAATCATTATTGACTGAGCTTCATGCTGTCTTAATGGCTTTTACTACCTCTTGGTTCCAATTTGAAGTGCATATTAAAGCAAGCAACATTGCAAAGACCAGAGGGGCTAGAATAGTAAACTACCCGTAGCTTAGCAATCGTTATGCCTTAATTATTCAGGAGCTGGAGCTACTCTTTGAAAACATTAAAACCAGTGACAGCAAAGAAATATGCCTTCCGTTTGGAGGACAGGAAGGAGTAGTGCTATTTGAGGTTGGTGCTGGCATGATATTTAGCAGAGCGTGGCAGGTTTAGTAGATAAATAATATGATATAGTGTCATACAAACTATTAGCAATGTATTGGAAGGCTCAAGTATTCCCCATAGGGCATTTACATTGGATTTGCTATGATTGCAATATCTGCACAGTGATGCATTACGTGTTTTATTCTCTTTATTATATGTTTTCATTACTTTGTGTGTTAGAATGCAATAAAGAAAGCTGAAGCAATAAAGTCTGATTGATAATAATAATTCTGCAAAGATGCAACTTCCTTTCTAAAGCAGTTCTGAAGTCAGAAGAACCAATGGCAATGCAATCATCTGTTCCTTTGTTAAGATTTTATTCTCCCCTCTGATAAAGGGAAGGTAATGGGTTTGGAAACTGTTTGGTGACAGCTGGTACTGTATGGTAAAAGAGCAAGGAGGTAGAGGAGAATGTGTCCCATTTAGAATGTTGAATCCTGCTTGGGAGTTAGTTCTCCGCTTGTCTCTTATTTCATGTGCTATAATTAAATGTCAGATATCCTCTTTTAAAAGGAAAATAAGTAATTGTTTAGGATCAGTATGGTTTGGGCTCTCTCACTCTGACAGTCTATTCTACATTTTGAAGTTCGTTTAAAACTCTTCTCAGGGAATTTTCTGTAGTTGCTCTCAAACTCAGACCATAGGAATCAGGAACATCACACATGTATATTGGGTAGGGAGAAGAGTTTCAACTGAAGTTTACATGAGCTTCATTGATTCAGACATGGCTGACATGTGTGATGAACTGGTGAGTGGGTCTATAAGGGTATATTTTTCACAGAGATTTTGTTTGGGGTATACAGTACAGTTTACTTTGTACATTCAGGGAGGTGATTGGGCTGGAAATATAGGTTAGTGTTTGTCTGGGTTGTTGGAGAGAGGGACCGCACACAAAAATAAAATAAAATGGTTTCATAAGGGACATGGAAGACCCAGGAGAGTAAAAGTACTTCTGAGATGGAAAAAAATACAATTCAGAATCAGAGCAAACAGCATCCTCCTTATTTCTATGCCAAGCACAGAATGGCTCTATTCTGGTCATAATCCCTGGGAACCACTCTCAGTTCCCCCAGGGTCTAAGGCAATGAGAGCACAGAGAGAGGTCCCTAGTCCTTGTTGTGCAGATTAGCACCTCCAGGGAAGCCACTAGCCTTGCATGCATGGGGAGGCAAGGTCTAAATGACTCTGAGAGCAACACACATCAACCAGCAGCATAATGCAAAGGGGCAGGGTTGAGTTCACCTTTGAGGCAGCTCCCAAAACCTCTCAGAAGTACTTGGTAAGAATTTTGCAGGAAATTGAGGTCTTGTATTAGGAAGGGGTGGTTTGAGTTATAAACATTAAGTGACTTTATTTGTACCTACAAACAAATGAGGCTTTGGGGAAATGTTGGTTATGTTTGAAGTAAAGGGAAAATTACACTTGTGATTGCAAAGGGCAGGCAGTCGCTCTCAGTATATGATTTTCTAAAAGACCCGAGCAATATAAACAACCTGCAGTTAAACACACTGATGGGAACAGAGTGATGGTGTATTCAGATCATGCCAGTAGTCCTCACATGTGGGGAATCAGTGCAGAAGAAAACAAAATAAGGCAGAAATACATGGGGATCCCATCAAACTTAGGGCAGTACTTATAAGACATTAGCCACATAAGAATCAATGAGAAATATATAAAGAACTTATACAATTCAACATCAAGAAGACAGATAACCCAATTAAATAATGGACTTGAACAGACGCTACTCTGAGGAGGAAATACAAAGGCCCATAGAAATATGAAAGAATGCTCAACATCACTAGTCATCAGAGATGCAAATTAAAATCACAAGGAGATACCACCTAACACCTGTCAGAATGGCCATCATCAACATATCAACAAACAACAAACTAGTAAGGATGTGGAGAAAAGGGAACCCTGGTATACTGTTGGTGGAAATGCAGACTGGTTCAGCCACTATGGAAAACAGTGTGGAATCTCCTCAAAAAACTAAAAATGGAACTGCCTTTTGATCTAGCTATTCCATTACCAGGATTATATCTGAAGAACCCTGAAATACCAATTCATGAGACCCTATGCACTCCTATGTTCACAGCAGCACTATTTACAATAGCCAAGTGCTGGAAACAGCTTAAGTGCTCATCAGTGGATGAATGGATCAAAAACTTTGGTACTATGAAATGAAATACTATGCAGCAGAAAGAAAGAAGGAACTCCTACCTTTTGTGATTGCATGGATGAAACTGGAGGCTATTATGCTTAGTGAAATAAGCCAGGTGATGAAAGAAAAATACTATATTATCTCACCCAATACAGGAAACTAATGAACAAAATAAACAAGTGAGCAAAATAGAACCAGAAGCATGAACATAAGAAACAGACTGACAGTTACCAGAGGGAAGAAGGAAGCAAGAAAGGAGGAAAGAAGGGAAAGAGTTTATACTAGTCAAAAAACTAGTATAAATGATCCAAGGGCATGGACAACATGTGGGGATTGACTATGGGGGAGGAAATAGGGTAGGTAGGGTAGGGGAGAGCACTGGGGAAAAATGGGACAAGTGTAATACAACAATAAATTAATTAAAATAATCAATGAGAAAGCCTGTTCAAGTGCAGATTGCAAGGCCCCACTCCCCACAGGTTTTGTTTCAGTTAATTCAAATATTTTATAAGCTGCTCCCCACAACGTAATCTGAATAGAAGATGTCTTCAGACCACTCTCAGATAAACACCATTATAGGAATGTCTCCCAAGCTCACCTGGGCCTGCATGGCCAAATTAGAGGTCAGAACTTTGTCAAAGGAATCACCACCAAGGCTGTGCCCAGAGCAGATAGATCCCTGAGTAAGGCGGAGTCAAGTGAGGAAGGCAGCACTGAATGCTTTGACCAGACACAGAAGAGGAAACAGAAAGTGAAGGGGAGCAGAGAGAGAAGTGTGGTATGGAATAGAGACATGGACAAACAGGAGTGTCAGGTCACAGCTTTTACATGGTGCCCTTGGCCCCCTGTTACATGTTGTCCAAAGGCCTCCTATTGGCCTCCTATTGAATAGTAATAGAAAATCCTCAAGACATAACTACACCTGGTCATTTATTTCAAGTATTTTTGTAGTTATGTGTGGTAGCTATGTGTTTGGAGATGTCAAATTGACTTCTGAAATACATTTTCTGTAACTAGTAGATGCTTGCTGTTTGAATTGGAGGTGTGTGTTTGCAGGTCCAGCTTTTGGGATCCTCTTTACTTCTACACACATGATATTCCTCACAAGTAACTTGCTGAGGCAACCTAGTATGATAGAAAGAGCATGAGCTTGTAGGCCAAAAAACTGGAATTCAAATTTAGACTCTACTCACATAACGAGTGACATTAAACAAGTTATTTTACCTCTTGGGTATCAGTCCTAAATTTCATAAAATCAGGATGATTGTACCTAGTTTACAAGTAATTTGTGTAGATAAAATACATAAAAACAAAATATTATTGTGAAGTATCCCACACAGTACTTGGGATTTAATAGGCATTGAAAAAAGGGCAACTGTTACTATTATTACCAGACTACTCTATAGCCTTGAAAAGCCCATCTTTTTAAAATTGTGTTAGCAGATTATTACATTTTTCCAAATTTTAAGTAAAAGCTGAACTACTTTTTTTAATACCTCAGCACAATTATTTATTTATATTTCTAACTATTATATTTAGATATATGATTAATGAGAGTTTTACAGAAATACCAGCATTGGGAAATATTATTCTTTTTTTTTTTTTTTTTTTTCCACATGCTATTGTCATCTTGGATTTTCTTAGACTTAAACACAACTTTCTAAATCTGGTAATCTTTGATTTGCATAGGCCTACATTCTGTGCTTTCCCTGGATCAGCAGACCCAGATCAATCACTCCAGGGGTCATAGAGACTCCCCTGTTCTTCTTATTGTCACATCTTAGTACTAGTCCTTTTTATCTTCTCCATTATTTTCTTAAGTCTAAAACTCACAGACAGTAATTCTATTCTTTTTCCACCTCAGAGCTAATAGGGGCAAAGTAGAGATAGACAAAAGCAATCATGGTAAACTGGAGAGAAAAGTTAATCCCTGTGCAGCTACTCTTTGTGGGCTTTCACTGCTCCAATGTTTTATAGTTTATAGATTACTAGAATGTGATTGGTAAATTCCATAAAACCATGAACTTATAATATACTTTGGGAGCACAGAGGAGGAAGCAACTATAGGAAGCTGGTTCATTATGACTTCATTGAGAAAATGTTATTTAACCCAGGTCTTGAAATTGTAAAGATAGAAGAGAGAGTCCAGAGTATTTCAAGCAGTATAAATAGTATATGCCAAAAAAAGAAGCACAAATACCATGTGTGGCTAAAACTCCATGTGTGTGAATGTGAAAGAGGTGTTTGTGGTAGTGATGAAGTAGTGGAGGTGAGGTCAGAATGACGGTTTGGAAATATACTAGGAATAGTTTTTAATCACTTTCCCTTTAAGATTGAACTGGCTTAAAATTATTCCAGTAGAAATATGTATATAAATTAAACAAAACAAGAACAGCAGTGAGAAGACCATTACCTATTCCAATATCTTTTAACTGGTGAATCTCACAGATCATACAAAATAGAGGAGATCCTACAACAGAAGTAAAGGGACATCAACAGTCAGTATTCTGTTTTGGTAACTTTGGTTATCAGTGAATCAAAGTGAAATTAGCCTTTTGTATGCCCAGACAACTTTCATTTAAGGCCTAGAATTGCAGTATTGCTCATTTAAAAGGGTTTTACTTTGAAATATGCATATTTCTTTTGAAAATAAATTTTGCAGCTTAATCAAATATGTTAGTCACCTTGGTCTGCAAAACTAGGCTACTACTGAAGCCAGCCTTAATGGGATTCTCATATGTTCAAGTTTAAAGTTCTTATCAGAAGAAGCTCCACTTGACTGTGAAGGTGTTAAAACTGGACAAGAGAACATGGCACTGGGTCTAGAAAGCCTCTGGTTTGATTGAAATCTTGAAATTTCATAGTATCTATTTTAAAAAATCAGAATGTTTGCATTTATAGATTCTTCAATCCCTAAGAAAAATGGCAATTCCCTCCTTACCCTTAAATACATATTCTCTAGAGTCTAGACAATTAATAGGCAAAGTTTAATTTAAGCAAACCATTGCTTTCCCTCATGTTTTAAACTTACTACCCAAACTAGCTTCACAGACCCTAAGAAAATTTTCAAAAAAATATTTCCAAGTGAATCTTTTGTGAATCATTGACATGAACTTGTACTTAGGTCTTCTCATTGTCAGACTTGTTCAATAATATTCTTATCTCTCTACTTACCAAGACAACTAACAAAATTACCAGTCATTACTGTTCCAAATTATGGTCTTATGAAACTTGCAATTCATCGAATACGTGAAATACCATGACTAATCAAAAAATGATTGTGTTTAAATAACACTTCAGTTGTACGAAACATCATCACTTTCTGATGAGTACATTACATAGGAGAAACAAAAACAAGGCAAAAAGTTCTTCACTTTCAAAACTCGATTCAGCCCCCTTTTATAGAGGTCAGAATGTAAATTCTGACCTCATTGCACTGTACTGGCTCCTCCTCTTTGATTTTTTTTGTCATCTCTATTTCCACCAAAGGTGACAGAACCTCTCTATCCTATAGATGAGACGGAAGCATGCAAGGTTAATGGACTTGGAATCCAATTCCAGAAGACCCTGATTTGAATCTAATCTTTGCCACACAATAGCTCTGTGACTTAAAGCCAGATGATTAACCAGTGTAGATCAGTTTTCACAGATATAAAAAGAATGTAAAAATAACTTACTGCCTATGGGGTGTATTTATCTATGTATGTGTTTTAAGCTGTGATCAGTAAACACCTTGGTGATTTCCAGTTACCTTAAGGGGAGAAACTCAAACTTATTAGTATACCAAATGAATTTGTATACTAATCACATTTACAATAAAAGAAATGGACCTAAGTATATGTAAATGAACTCAACTGTCCAACTAAAAGACAAAAAATGTTAAACTACAATTTTTTAAAAAGTCATATTTAAAACAACATTTATAACATCTAAAACAGAAATCCACAGTAGAATTAAAAGTACTAATTGTACTTTTAATGTACTAAACAAAAATGTGGTGTAATTAAAATAGTATCAGACCAAAAATAAGTTTTAAGAGAAAAAACTCATTATATTAAGGGAGAGGGCTTACATATATTAATAAAATGTCAATTTTCCAGAAAACTGTAAAAATTCTAAACCTGGACATACACAATGAAATACCTTCAAATCTATACAACAAACAGTTGTAGAATGAAAGGGAGAGATCAACTACTGTAGTAGATTTTAAAATACCTCTCTCAGTAATTTAGAGATTAAACAAGAAAAATAATCCCTAAGTGTATAGAATATTTGAACAACAGAATGAATAATTCCTATATTAATGTACTTATATTTATAGAACATAGTTAAAGAATAAATATTCTGTTCAAATATACATGAACTTTGTATAAAAACTGACTACATAAGTAAAGTCTGGATAAATTGCAAAGAATTCTATCATAGTCTGCATTCTCTGATTTTAATACTATTAAATTAGAAATCAATGATAGAAAGATTTTTAAAGATCATGTGTTTAAAAAGTTTAAAATATACTTCTAAATAATTAATCAATAGAGAAACCATACTAAAACTTTGAAATAATAACAAATATACTACTTATCAAAATTTGAGGACTGCATTCAACCAGGTACTTGAACTATCATTTGTAGCCATAAATAACTCATTAGAGAAAAAGAAAGGCTGGCTATAAATAAGCTGGGTACAACCTAAAAGTTAGGAAAACTCAATCTACTAAATTAAAGAATAAAATTTAAATTTAAAACTTGTGTTTTGTGAAAGACAATTGTCAATAGAATGAGAAAACAAGCCACAGATTGGGCAATATTTGTAAAAGACACACCTAATAAAAGAGCTGCTATCCAAAACTTACAAAAAAAAAAAAAAACTCTGATAAATCAACAATAAGAAAACAACTCAATGAAATATACCTTAATATACAGTTCACCGAAGAAGAGATATACAGATGGCAACTATGTGTATGAACAGATGCTTCATATCATATCTAATGCAAGTTAAAGCTCTAATGAAACCACCATATACCTATTACAGTGGTCAAAGTTCCTGAAGTGACACCACCAAATGTTGTTGAGAATGTGGAGTAACAGAGACTCTCATTCATTGCTGGTAGTAATTCAGAGTGGTATAGACATCTTGGAAGACACTGTGCTTAGAAAATGAAATATGTTCTTACCATAAGATCCAGCAGTTGTGCTCCTTGGTATTTAACCAATGGAGTTGAAAATGTAAGTCCACCAAAAACCTGCACGTGGATGTTTATAGCAGCTTTGTTCAAAGTTGCTAAAACTTGGAAGCAATCAAGATGTTCTTCAGTAGGTGAATGTAAAAATACATTGCGCATTTGCAAGCAATGGAATATATTTAACAATGAAAAGAAAGAAGCTATTAAACCATGAAAATATTTGGATAAGCCTTAAACATATATTACTAAGTGAAAATAACCAATCTGAAAGGGCTGCATACTGAATGATTCCAACTATATGACATTCTGGAAAAGGCAAAGTTATGAAGACTATAAACATATCAGTGGTTGTCAGGTGTGGAGTGGGGAAGACAGTGGGGAGAGATGAGTAGGAAGAGCACAGGAGATTTTCATGGCAGTAAAATTACTCTATATGATACCATAATAATGGATATATATCATTACACATTTGTCCAAAGCTATAAACATACAATAAATACCAAGAGTGAACCCTAATGTAAACTAAGGACTTTCAGTGATAATGGATAATGTTTTAATGTAGGTTCATTGACTGAAACAAATGTGCCACTCTGGAGGGCTATGTTGGCAATGGGCGAGGTTACATCTGTATGAGAGGCACAACGCACGTGGGAAATCCCTGTACCTTTTTTGAACTTTGCTATGAACCTATAAGTGCTCTAGAAAAATCAAGTCTTAAAAAGAAAAGAAACTACAGACTCACTAATCAAGGCAAGAGATTGATTTTCTTCTTGTTACAGAAAGTATCTTTATTATCAAAATGAAGATAATGTGGCAAGAAAAACCAATTGTATGAACTTGAATAAACCACTTAGTCTCATAATCTTGTTTCCTGTTTCCTACACTTTAAAATGAGGATAACATTGTCCAAATCACAAGAATTAATTACACTCAAACCTTGTGCATTTTTCTTAGTAGGAACCTAATGAAGTAAACTGAATTCAATTAAATTAAGGTGAAGTTATTTCCAGCATATAGGGAATCAAGGAGTCAGTCATTCTGACTGTTTTATACATTTATGTATGTTAGCTCTGTAGGAACAGTCATAAGGAGACTTCTATGGGACATAATATACACACATCACCTCTGCCTAGATTCCCTCTATGTCAAGAGCAGCCACTGTCAGATGCTTCACATATCTGCTGAATGTTCACAAAAGCTGCTTCTGAGAACAGACTCCCTCAAAGACTTGTCATGCAGTCAATTAAATCTGCTCTTGCTCAGTGCACAGTGCAAAGGCTCCATCGCTATGTCTGCCTGTTTGGGGTGGGCTCCTCACATTTGAAGCACCCAGAACTAGTAAGGTTCTATCTTATTGCTAAACATTTTCAAGACAGTCTTGGTGACCATATATAAACAACTATAAACAACAGAAAGGAGAAACAATAAAAATATGAGGAATTGATTTGCACAATAAAAACCTTCAAGCCTTTGGTATTTAGACACTTTCTGGGCTGCAAAACTTATTTCTCAATTGAGAACTTTCTCTAATGTTGATCAGAGGCAGATAGCATGTCTTCTATCCTGCATCTGCCAAGGGCAACGTCAGTGCTCAACAAATATCAAGAAAAGCAATGATAAAAATGCAAGACCAAAATCCCATGTAACTCTTTGCCAAACTTACTTTTGAAATTCTGAATTGCAAGCTGGACCATATGGTTCCACATACCTTACTGAATAGAGGCTTCTCTCTTGGGAAATGACTCAAACATGCATTTGTCTTTCTGGGAATGGCTGCATTTTCTAGACGCCCTCTTTCCTCACAAACCTACACACTTTTTTTTAATGGAAAACCTTTAGAAAAGCAGAACATTCAAGAGTCATTAGTAGTCACCTTCATAAGCTTTCATACTTACCCACAACCCTCCAAACAGGCCTCCCTGTGGTTACTAAATTTTTCCTCTTGCTGAGATTTCCCAGCATGTTCTAGAATTATCAAGTAAAGGCAAATATTAAGAGGAAACTCTTGAAAATCCTTCATTGCCTGGGGTGGAATCAAATCAGAGGAGCTCCCTACTCAGGCACCAGCCAGCTGAGCTGCAAACACTGCCCCAGAGCCTGCGGAGAAGACTCATCAGGAGCAGGAACCCATCATGTTGCCAAAATACATTGTAGACTCACAAATGGGGGGAAATGAAGTACATAAAACAGTGGGAAAGTTTGCGGAAATAACAGTTAATATTTATTTCAGGCATTCATCTGTGCATTTCAGTGTGGAAATGTGTTTCCCTCAGCATTTTTTGCCCTGAAGGCCCTGTATTGGATAAGATTCTGAATTCCTTAATCATACCAGCTATGCACCACATTTCAATTGGCAACTAAATGTAGCTTTTGCCAAAGTGAGTTGTGGACCTAGAAAACAGTTCACATAAAATTGAAAACAACAACAACAAAACAAAACAAAACCTGAGCTGAAGACAAAAACATGGATGCCCATAATTCTGGTCAAATTTTATTATGCTATGTTTTATTGTGTTCTCTAGGTATTCTATTTGGTTGCTCAGATTGTGAAAATTACAAAATAAAAATTAATGGCTGTGTAATATCCGACTTGTCAGTTTTTCCACCTGGTATTTCTTTCTTCTGCAGCATTCACTCTGGATCAAGGAGAGGATGCATGAAATATGCAAAGCCACCTGTCTCAGTGAAATGCAAAGGATGGTGGGCTGGAAGTAAGGGAACTTTGTTTCTAAGACTGTGCCCTAACCAAATCCATCCCTATGACTTCCTGAGCCTTACCGTGTAAGGAAATGTTGTTCTCAGCAAAGAAAACAGAACCTCTAAATTGCCGCCCCTGAAAGAGGATTTCTGGGCATGAAAAGGCAGGTGTGCCAAATATCCAAGTCTAAACAATCTGAATAACCTGTCTAGTAAATAAAAATTTAAGTTCATCGGAAAGGTTGCTGGTCAGTTTATAATTCAACCACATAGGTGTTGTGGGTTATTTATTTATTTATTTGTGTACTTTTGTATGTAACAGAAGGACTATATTTGTAATTCTCATATTATAACATAGAACGTAAAAAGACATGTACTCAGGATAAAATATCTACTATGCAGTTGGTGGTACTGCCTTGACTTTTGCTAAGAGTTCAGCTAATTTCATCTATTATTGCTTTTGTACTCTTGCTGCAAATATCAGTGTTACGTGGTGCCCTACCCAGGGAGACCACTCTGAGACCAGGCAACAGGAAGGGAAGGGTTTATGAGGAAACAAGGGGAGGGGAAGAGAAGAGAAAAAGTGAGGTGAGAGGGAATTGTTGACCCCCGAGTCTCAGCTACCAGGGATGGAGCTGCAGGCTGCAGTCTGTCAGGGTGTGTATGCCTCTGCCTTCCCTGGTTGTCTAGGCTAGCTGAAGTGCGCAAATTTTGCGTTTTAGCTACCAGGCCTTTGTTTCCATTTCAGACACCCGCCACAGAGCCCAGCCTGCAACACCTGCAAAACTCAGCCTGCAACAACTGCAACCTCTGGGTTTAATGACCCCACCAGCTGGCAGTGGAGGTTTTCTACCCTGCGCAGATGATTCACCTTACAATCGGCACAGCGAAAAAAGCAAATCTTAGGATAGTTTTGACCTCACACTTCCTTTGGAAGTGACTCAGGGATCCTATATTAATATCAAGTTATGATGGTGACACATTTGGCTTCAGGGCCACAGAAAGAAACAAGGAGAGAACAAAAAGGAATCCATTTTTTTAAATACCAAGTTTCATCACAGGGTGTAATAATCAGACATCTGGTTCCATAGAACAGATAGATACCTGGTATTTTTCCCTTGGTATTAGCATCAACTTAAAAAAAAACTCAGTATACTAATTAATAAAATCATATTACTATATGCAGTAGTGTCCAAAGGCTGATGTAACAAAGTATCACTTTGGTAATTTAAAAAATATAAGTTTATCTTTCACAGTTTTAGAGGCTAGAAGTCTAAACTTCAGGTGTCAGCAGTTCCACCCACCGTCTGAAATTTCTAAGGCAGAAAGATTCCCTGCTGCCTCCTCCTTGCTTCTGATGGCTTCCAATAATCCTTGGTGAGCCTTGACTTGCAGTTACTTCACTCCAACTCTACCTCCATCAACACATGGAGATCTATGTGTCTATCTGTGCATCCTGCATCCTTTCATCTTATAAAAACACCAGTCATTAGATTTGAGGTCCACCCTAATCCAGTATGACCTCATCTTAACTTGATTACATTTGCAAAATCCATGTTTCCAAGTAAGATCTCATTCATAGTTTTTGGGGGTTAGGAGTTGAAAGTATATTTTGGTGGGATGAAAAATGAAAGGCATTAATTGCTATTGATTCACCACTATTATGTAGTAAAATGGGTTTAATTGTATCCTTTAAACCTAAAATATTACATAATAATAGTTCATGCTTCTCCTTGATCATCAAGGAATTGGAAATATTGAGCAAGAAATTTTACTTTTTGAGTCAGCTTAATTGAGATATAATTATATAAACTACACAGATTTACCATGTAAATTTTGATGTTTGACATGTATAGCCCCATGAAATTATCATCAAAATCAAGATAGGGAATGTATCCATCACCCCAAAATCCATGTGTGTCTTTATAACCTTTGCTTCTTGCTCCTTTCTTTCCCCACCTTGTGTCCCCAAGCCACCACTGACTTGCTTTCTGTACCTATGATTAGTTCATATTTTATAGTTTTATATACTGGAATCACACAGATCTATTTTGTTTGGCCTCTTTCACTCAGCATAATTATTTTGTGATTCAATTATGTTGCTACATATGTTAATGATGTCTTCCTTTTCGTTGCTATATAGTACTCCATTGTGCGAAGATGGCACATTTGTTTATCTATTGATGTACTGGTAGAAATGTGGATTACAAGTAAAGTTAAGAAAGAACTTTTAAATCTTCCAAATGCAAGGAATTTACTTTTACTATATGCTGTATATTTTATTTGTTTATGAACAAGCAAAGTACTTGTTGTTATAAGTAAATCTAAGTTCTGGGGGTTTCTAAGAAGGTTGGATTCCACTAGTATAAATCGTTGAACACCTTTTGGGAAAAAAGATGCATGATAACTCAAGAGCCAAACAATGGTTATTTTCTGCTCAGTAAATCCCCTTTTAGAAATTTAACTTAAAGAATTAATTAAAAATTTTTTTCACATATTCTTTAGTTTGTATTTTATTCTATTTAAAGGTGTTATTTATTTACTAGAGAGGGGAAAAGAGAAAGAGAAGAAGAGAAACATCTGTGTGTGATCTGTACATTGATCTGTTGGAACACAGGTTCCAACTGGGAACCAGGCCCTTAACCCAGGTGTGTGCCCTGACTGGGAATTGAACCAGCACCAGTAATCTTTTGGTTCACAGGCCAGTGTTCAATCTACTGAGCCACAGCAGCCAGGACTATTTTTTATTTATAGCTTCATAGTATACTATTATGTGAATGTAGTTCATTCAACCAATCTTTTCTGTATGTTTTCCCCAATATTTTAAAATTACAAATAGTAATGTACTTAGTTCATATGTGTTTTTGTACTGGTGATGGTGTATTTTCAATTAATGTTTTCTTTTCTTTTTTAATTGAATTTATTTGGATGACATTGGCTAATAAAATTATACAGGTTTCAAATGTACAATTTTGTAAAGTGTCATCTGCCTATTGCATTCCGCACTCATCACTCAAAGACTGATGCAGATACAGAACACAGTATGGAGTTTCCTTTAAAAATTACAAATGGAACTGCTTATGGCCCAGTGATTTCACTTCTGAGACTATATCTGAAGAAACTCAAAACATTCATTTGAAAGAATGTATACACCATCATGTTCATTGCAACATTATTCGTAATAGCCATGTTCTGAAAATAGCCCAAGTCCCCGCCAGTAGATGAATGGATAAACAAACTGTGGTACATTTATATAATGGAATACTATGTGGCTGTAAAAAAGAAGAAACCCTTACCTTTTGCAAAAGCATGATGGCTTTGGAGAGTATTATGCTTAGCAAAATAAGCCAATCAGAGAAAGACAAATACCATATGATGGGATGGGGGCTGGGTGGAGGTGGGCAAATGGGGAAAAAGGTGGGTAAATTGGTAACAGTGCTAACAATTTAATTAATTAATTAATTAATTTCATAAAGAAGGAAAGCTTCCCTTTTGCAACAGCTGAGTGAAATAAACTAGTAAGAGAAAGACAAGTACCTATGATTTCACTTATTATGGAGTCTAACAAAATAAACTAACCAACAAAACAGAAAAAAACTCCTAGATACTGAGAACAAACTGACAGCTGTCAGAGGGGATAGGTGTGAGGGGTTGGGTGGAAAAAGTGAAGGAGTTAAGCAAAAAATAACAACAAAAACAAACAAACAAAAAACCCCAAAAGTCCCTTAATAGCCACAGATAACAGTATGGTGATTACCAGATGGAAATGGGGATTGGAGGGAGGTAGAAGAGGGTAAGGAGGTGATAAATGGTAGCAGAAAGAAACTTTAGACCAAAGTATTATTTTTTTTTAATAGAAAAAGTAAGCCAGTGGAAATATTTTCCACAAACCTCTCTAGAATAGAACTTTGGAAGCAATCTAATTACATAATAAAGAAATAGTGGGTGGGTGGGGAAGGAAACAGAGGGGAATAAAAAGTGGATGGATGTAATACAACAACAAAAAAATTAAATTAAAAAAATGTAGATAAAATCATCAGTTCCTGGTGCATAATAAACCCTAAAAATGCACTAGCTACTTTAATAACTAGCCCAGAGCATGCCCTTTGCTCATACAAATTTAAAAGGATGAGTAAACTTATTTTTCACCCTCTGGCCTTGATACTCTCTGAGGAACCAAAGACTAACCACAGAGAAACAGAATTGGAGGGTGTATTGAAGACTAGATGTGGGTGATTGACTTTGCTTAAAGCTCTGTGAAAAGCTTCATGGAGGGAGGTATTTGATATCTTATATTTGAGCAGAATATGAGAAAGTGGAATGACAACTAGATAAGAAAAGAATGGGCTATCTGGGATCTGGGTGGAAGGAGCATGGCAGGTCACAGGAAAATGAGAGAGGCACATGCCATGCTCTGTGAGGTTGTCACAAAGCTTGGGGTACACCTTGAAACACCTTTCTCTGCATCTTCAAATGGGGTGTGGGGTATGGTCAGCAACTTTTACAATGAACCCCATCAAACACATGTCAATTTCCTTTTTCTTCCACATTTCTCATGGATCTTTCTCATATCTCAGCCACACACATACACATACAACTTTGGAAGTTGAACATGTATTGCCCTACAGAAAATAATGGACAACTTTGTTTCCTGTCTTCTGAGGGAAAGGGGCATTACAGGAAAATAAAACAATGCATGATGAAAAAGAAAAAGAAATATTGAAAGAACATGAAACAGAACTACAGATATAACATTCAGTTAAAAGAAGCACAGTATAAAATTATATATACATCATGAGTACAACCATAAAAAATTTAGATTTGTTTGTGAGTGAGGGGACTCAAAATTTTAGTGTGTTACAGTTATAGAATTGTGAAAGGTACTTTTACTGTTTTTATTTTTGTTATAAAATGTATATAATAGTAAACATCAGAAGGAAATAGTTGACTGCTCTAAAGTCACTGAACTCAGAGGCATCTTCTCCATGATGATATGCAAATCTATACGTATCCAATGACCCATTCTCTAGGGTCTAGGATGCTGTCAGAAGCTCAGTCTAATATACCATCAAACATATATTGCTATACTTTAAATAGAATAGATGCTGGTATGAGAAAGTCTACTCTGGAAATCATTCAACTTCAAAGTACATACATATAAATGAACAATATCAAATGTTGATGAGGTCTCACATGCTGCTTGTGGGTATTTGAATTGATACAACCACTTTGGAAAACTACTTAGCATTATCTAATAAAGCATAACATGCTGTATACATTATGACCATAAATCCCCTTCTAGTTGTATGCCTAACAGAAATGCACGTTTGTTCAGCAAAAGCATGTTCTACAATGTTGCTATCAACATTATTTTTAAGAGCCCCAAATAACTGAAATTCTCATCAACAGAGAGTGGCTAAATAAGTTGTGATAGAGACAAATAATAGAATCCTATATGACAATTAGAATGAACAACCTACAATTACACATATTTATATGGTTGAATGTCATAGATCTTGAGAGAACTAAGCCTGATGCAAAGAAGTATATACTATACAATTCCATTTATATAAATACAAAGCCAGGCAAAATTAATATATGTTTTTAGGGATCAGGATAATAATCACCCTTGGAGATAAAAGAGGAGATACTGAAAGAAGCATAAAAAGACATATGGGGTTGCTTACAATGTATTATTTATTAACTCAAATGTTAGTTATATCAGTATGTTTAGTTTGTAGGATTTAATGAAGCTGTACACTTACACTTCCTTTTCTGTAATGTATATTATACTACAAAAATAATTTTTTTAAAGTTGATCACCATTATTAAAAGCTTTAAGAGTATTACTAGGAGGTTTCTTTTTATGCATATGCTGAGAACCTGGCAGAGTTCATGTAGAATTTTAAATTTACAATGAACTGGAAAGGGTTATATACACCATGGTATATCTGGGGAACTTTGTAACTAGCCAGAAATGGTTATTGCTACTTACAGAATTGAAAGCTATCAATCAATTTTGTTTTCTCCATTGCACATTGTCCAATGAGTGACAAAGAAATAAAATATAGAATTAAGAAGGCCAGAATGCCATCTGTGAAAATAAAATGTACAGCCAGTATAACATACAGCTGCATTTCCTTCTAAAAGTGTACAAAACTGATGAAAGGTCCAAGCTGCTATATAACTTGGAGAAGTAGAGTTCATCATTTTGCTAGGAGCACAGTTAGAAAAAGCAAACAGAAGATATGTTTCCGCTAAGACCCCTAAAGGAGAAAAAGAAAAAATTTCCAACCAAGAGATGAAAGGAAAGAAAAGTACCAGCTCTTCAGTTGTTAAAGATCATTTCCGGGAAGCAGAGAAAACTTTGTTTTTCTGAAGGAGTATTACTTTCCTTCAGTTCCTCACATAATGTCCAAGAACTGCTGGGTTACTAAAATGTCTATTAAGAATTCCAATATCCTAGTTTTCAATCTTACAATTTCTGCTAATGGTGCAAGGACCATAGCAAGCTTGTTGAACAATTTTCTCACATCCTCTATATGGCTTTGCAACTGAAAGTCAGGATCTGGAAAAACTGTGAGTCAAGCAAATGCCAGTAATGGGGAATAGTTAAATATTGAGTTGGCCAAAAAGTTTTAGTTTTTCTCTATATGATGGCTCCAGTAATGCTTAGTCATCTTTAACTTCATTTGAAACAATTTTGTTAGATTGTATTGTGACAGTTGTCATATCAGCATGCATTAAAAAAAAAAAAACTTGTCAAAAGTGATGAATTTTTGTGCAATTTTAATATTGAAGATGCAAGAAAACAAGCTACATTTTTAGCATATTATACTCTATTATTACAAGAAAGCTAAAAACACAACTGAAGCGCAAAGAAAAGAGATTTGTGCAGTGTATGAAGAAGGGATGTGACTGACTAAACATGTCAAAAGTGGTTTATAAAGTTTCTTGGTACTATTGACATTTTGGCTAAATAATTCTTTGCTATTGGCCTGTCTCATGCATTGGAAGATGCTTAGCAGCACTCTTGACCTCTACCCACTAGAAGCCAATAGCGGCAGATGGCCAACATACTGAAAATATCTAAATCAATATTTATTGGTGAAAACTTAAAAAATGTGTGTTTTATTTTGTGGAACTAAAACAAAATGAACTTTTTGGCCAAACCAATATATTAGGGAATGTCATGGAATATCATACTGCCTGTAACTTCCATAATTAACATTATGTTCTCTAAATATCATTTCCCAATTAAAAGAACCATTCCTCCTTGAGGAGATTATTCCATCTAGATCTGGTATAAAAAATGTACTGGGTAAGTATAGTATATCTTATTGTGTCAGAATGCAAGTAAAACAACATGAATTACTGGGGTTTTATCAAAGAAAGATAAAAGTGGGAGTTCTGGCAAGTTGGTGGAGGAGTAAGTGGAGCTACACCAATCTCCTCCCAGGTCACATCTAGAATTACTGTTTTGGAGAAAACGTCAGCTGGAATTACCACCTGAACACCAGCTGGAAAGAGGTCCTATAACCATGGACAGAACAAAAGAGGACTCTTCATCTCATGTGACTGGTAGGAATCACAGAAACACGAGAGGGCTGGCTCCGCCCCTACAGGAGGTAGCAGCTGAAGGGATGGAGCTGGGAGCTCCACCTGAGAAGGGTAGGTTCTGGTCCCCCAGCTGGGTGTCCCAGTCACAGAAACCCGTCGGAGAGCAGAGCAGCATCCAGCTGAGATGGGTGGAAAGCCGTGGAGTTACTGGACTGAAAGAATGCTGGAGACAGAGAACTACTAGGGTGACCACAGCAAAAATACATTGGCACCCACCTATCCTGGGCTCCAGCAGAGGGAGGGCAGAGAGGACTGGAGACATGTGGGGAGTTTGTGGTGGTGGCTTGAAGGGGAGAAGTGGGGAAGTGGTTGTAGAGACCTCGGTGCTGACTCATTGCTCACACCTTGGGCAGACTGTGCTGTGCACAGGGGCTTCCCAATGACAGTCCTCAATCTGCCCCATCCAGCAGTGCCTGAGCCTGGTGCCTGATCACAATTGTCTAAATAAATATCTCCTGCCCTTCCCTGTCTGAACATAGATACAATAGTTGGCATCTGATGAGATATCTCTTGCCCGGCAGAGCCTGTGTCTGGTGGCTGATCACAAACTCTCTGACTCACAAAGTCAGAGAGCTGGGTCAGTCAGCCCTGCACAGTGGCAAATGAGCCTGGTGGCTGATTGTGGATTCACTGCTTTGCATAAACCTGGGCCTGGCAGCTAATCACAAACTCAATGGATTACAGTTGAATCTTTCAGTCTAGCCCAGTGGCCCTTTAGCCTAGCATCTGATCACAGATTCATTGAATTACAATAGAATCGTTCAGTCGAGCCCAGAACCACCTGAGCCTGGTGGCTGATCACAGATTCACTGATTTACACCTGAATCTGTCCTACCAGGCTGCACTGGAGCTGGCAGCTAATCTATTGGATTACAATTGAACCTCTGTCTAGCCCAGCAGGGCCTGAGTTTGGTAGCTGATTTATTGATTTAAAACTGAACTGGTCTGTCACCCCAAGCTGCATCTGAGCCTGGTGGTGGGTCACATGTCAATAGGATTCGAACTAAATCAATCCTTCCAGCCTAGCAGTTACTTAGCCTGGCAGCTGGTCACAGTCTGACTGGATTACAATGAAACTTAAAAAATGGGGAGAAAAAGAAACAGTCCATCACCAAAAGGAAAAAAGGAATCCCCAGAAAGATCACTAAATGAAACAAGCAAACTATCAGTTATGGAATTCAAAATAATGATGATAGAGAAGCTCAATGAGCTCAGCAAGCTCAAAGAAAACTACAAACAACTCCAGGGGAACTATGAAGAACTCCAGGGAAGCTACAAGGAACTTACTGAGAACAATACCAGCATTAAAAAGGACATAGAAGCCCTGGCTGGTAGCACTGTGGATAAGGTGCTGGCCTGCGAACCCAAAAGTCACTGGTTCGATTCCCCAGCCAGGGCACATAACCAGGTTGCAAGCCAGGTTTCCAGCCGGGTCTGTGGCTGGAGGCAGGTGAAAGGCAACCATACATTGGTTCTTCTCTCCCTCTCTGTCTCTTTCCCTTCCCCTCTCTCTGGAAATAATAAATAAAATGTTTAAAAAAAAAAAACACCTTCTTAAAAAAAAAAAAAAAAAAAAAAAA
>PVIW01011408.1:0-37730 GCA_004026585.1 Noctilio leporinus | reverse complement strand
CCCTGGTCCTGCTCATTGGGACCTCATGGGGTGGCCAAGGAGAGCAGCCTGTGGAGGGCTCCAGGGAGAGCCTCTCACAGGCATGTGGGGATGTCCAAGAGGCTATGCCACTGCCATCCCAGCAAGGTTCTGAGGAGTTGGGTGAAACCAGAGGGCTGAATCACTCTGGGCCTCTTTCCTGAGGGAGTCCACATCTAAAGGTGGAATAGTGGCTCTGAAAGCTAGAGCAGCTCCACCTCTGGGGGAGCTGGTGGCTGGGCTACACCCAGTCCCCTGGGGTATGTTCGTGGCCTGCACCTTCTCAGGCTGGAAAGAAATGCAGCACCCCAACACAGCACTTTGTATGTACCTCCTACCATAGCTCAGCTATTTTCTGCCTCTGGGGTTGATGATGTGGTTAGAATTGGGTATGTTGAAATTTCACAGGTCACACAGGCCTGGGGATCCTCAGACATTCAGAGAAAGCAACAACTGGCATGGCTCCCAAAACCCATGACCTGACAGCTGCAACCATGCATGTGTGCTGTTAGGTTTTCCCTGGTAATAACCTTGGGGAAAACTCAGTGGCTCTTCCAGAAACATTGGTGGAAGTGGCTGGCCATCTGAGATCTGTTGAGAGCAACAACATCATCAGACAAAGACCTGGTAGCCTTTAATATCATGCCCCTGGGGCACACGAATGAGTTCACTGCACATCTTGCAGGTGTAGGGAATGCACCCATGGAGTCTGACTGGCATGAACAACCAGCCCTCCACAGAAGAGAGCACCTATCAGCAATCCAGCATCAGGTGAAGCTGATGACTTTGATGAGGATATCCTCACACCAGCCAATGGCACCCCTGTGGCCCCAAACAAGGTACTGAATTGGATGAAGGCTTTCTCAAGTCCCAAAAGATTCAACATTCCCCATCAGAAGAACCAGCACCAACATGTGTGTCACCACCTTCAAGGGAGATATGGATTTCCTGGGCATCCAGGGACACATCTATTCCACTGTGGGTGATGATTTTTTCAGTCCATGGGTGCATAATCAATGGACTTAAGTGGGTCCCCAAGCCCTTCTGCTGAGCCTGTTTTCACCACCTGTTTGCTCAGTCTGTGCTTGCTTTGGACTAGTTGGCCTCTAGAAAGTAGGTTTTATCTATCAAAGGCCTCAGTTGACCTCTTTTGCAACTTGACTGCTTTTGTGTTTCTCAGAAGCTCAGAGGGAGATGAGCCACTGACTAAGATGTGAATCAGAGTAAAATTTCTTATCAAGAAGTGAGCAGTGCGCTAGCTAGAGGAAGCTCAGGATAGATGGAAGGAGAAGAAAGAGGCTAGAAAGCGAGTTGGGTTGTGCTGATTTACTGGTGTTTGGGAATCTGTACTAAGAACATTTTTTTTTTTTTTGACGTTGTGTCTTATTGGATTGAGTGCCAGCCTGCAGACTCAAAGGTCACTGATTGCCTTCCTAGTCAGGGCATATGCCTGGATTGTGGGCCAGGACCCCTGCTGGGGGTGCACCATAGGCCCCGTACAGATGCTTCTCATCATCTTTCAAATATAATAGACAGACCAAGCCCTCCCCTCCCACTACTCCCAGCGTTGTCTCTTCTTCAACACTAAAAAGCTGCCACAAGCCCCTGTCTACCCCCACTCTCTCTGGACACTTCCCTCAAAAACCAAGATGCCAAAAGACCCCAACTTTCAGTCTCCATTCCAAGTGGGAGAAGCAGATGATCAGTGGGCCAGGTAGAAAATCAGCAGGTACAGTCCCATTTCAAGGTAACAACCACAGCCCATTGGCAGCCTACAGTCACATGTGAAAACTGTTGCCTGACATCCAGGAGAACCTAGAAATAATGGAATATAAAATCTCTCAAATTTCATATGTCAAAAATAAAATGCATGGAAGAGTCTAGGTGAGGCATATAAAATAGGTCTATAATCCCCCCCCCACCCTATTTTTTCCTTCTTTTCCTACAATCTTTCATCATCCCCATGTCCTGCCATCCATTTCTGACATTTCTCAAGTCAGGGGTCTTTGCTTGGATTCCTTTCCCCAACACTCCACAGGAACAGCTCTTACTGAAGTCCCCCTGCCTACCTGTCATCTTCCCACCTCTAATGGGAGCTCCTTGGAAACAAAGAGTGTGTGTTTGTTCCTTGTGCTTCAAAACCTTAGCGCTGTGTCCAGCATGGAGAGTGGACTCAATAAATAACTGTTGAATCAATGATCAGCTTATCTCTTTAGAACTGTCCATCAAACACTGGTACCTTGAATCATTTTGCAAAGGCTCACCATTCATTTCAGTGATCTATCTGCTTCACTGTTCAAATGAGATTCCTATCATGTCATGTCTGGGATCTTACATGGCACGAGAACTTCAATTCCCATTATTCTTCCAAATGGTCAAATGTAGCTCCTTAAAAAAACAAACAAACAAACAAACAACAACAACAACAACAACAAAACATTTGGACATCATTCTATCTCATTTAGTGAAAATGTCATTATTCAACATGCTTAAAAATTGGCAACACAGTCAAGCATTGAGTTGAACAATTGTCTGAGTGTCAAAGGAAATGGGTCATGTTCATTAATTGGACTCATTAGCAAACCCTGCAGGTTTTCATTCACAATCTACTGGCTTTTCATTTTCAAAAATAACTTCTGTTGGGAGGGAAATCTATCTGGCCAGAACTATCTTCTCTTCTGTTAGCCTCAAAGCCAGTCTCAATGCTAGGTCAGTGATTTTCAGTGTTTTTCATCAATCATTATTTACTCAAATATTG
This sequence comes from Noctilio leporinus, assembly GCA_004026585.1. Lineage (NCBI taxonomy): Eukaryota > Metazoa > Chordata > Mammalia > Chiroptera > Noctilionidae > Noctilio > Noctilio leporinus. The sequence goes on along the minus strand of PVIW01011408.1, from coordinate 34,954 downwards.
TGGCACACCAAAAACCACATATTTTGCCAGTCTGACAAAAAATGTAAAATTTTGATCTGTTTACACTGAACACTAATTCTTGTGTGGGCTGCTGTTATTGCTGGATTTTTAGGTTTTTGACAATCTAAGGTAAAATATGTCACTTCCCCTGAGTAAATAATCAGGTAGCACATGTTTTAAAAAATCATTGAGGCACACCAGTTGAAAATCGCTGCTCTGCGATATCAGCTTGATGTCTTTTGAGTCCCATCTGCACTAGACTGAATGGACCCCCTCTTACATGCCTCCTTGTTGGGAATGGCCTCAGTGCTCCCAGATGGTAGGCTCTGTGAAAAAGACAGCAGGGAGCTTTTTGTACTTCAAAGAAGTGGTGACCACAGCAGACATCCATAACACCAATGCCTGGCCTAAGGAATATTTGTCTATTTGAAAACAGGAATGGGAGGGGTGCTGAGCAGCTCTGCTTTGGTTCATCTCCTGAATAATGGAAATAAGCTAAAAGAAAAAAGGAATAGATATTTCTGTGGAGAGGAGAGGAGTAGTGCTAGGGTCTGTTAGCAGAGAGCTACCCCAAGAAGGCTTCAATGTTTTGCCTGCTTTGGTCCCCCATTCTGGTGGCATGGCATCACTTTCAGAATGGCACTTTCATGCAAACCTGTCATGGTTCCTGCCAAAAGTGGTTTTGTAAACCTGAGGTACTAGAGTGGAGGCATTTTGTGTCAGAGGAGAGGAGGAAATGTTACTCCATTTTGTAGAGAATCAATACATGTATAGGATTAATAAGTGAGCTGTATTAAAGAAAAAGAAAGGAAGAAAAGAAAAAAAGGAAGGAAGAATGAAGGAAAGAATGAGAGAGAGAGAAAGAAAAATTGATAGAGAGAAAGAGACATACAGACACACAGATAATTGGAAAGCAGAGGATGGTGGGGGGGAAGCTTGGAGTCAGAGGCTGTAGGAGAGGCCCCTGGGGGTGCATGACTTGCTGGGAGTGGGCCCTGGAGGCCAGGTAGAAGCTTTGAGGGCTGCAGGAAGAAACAGAAATCTTCCCAATAAGAAAACAGTATCCAACTGCTTATAGTTTACATTACATGGATGATATTTTAGAAGCACAGTCAGACTCCACAACCTTACTACAGATTTTTGGAGACTTAGAAGCACACCCTCATACTTATGGATTAATCATAGCCCCAGAGAAGATCCAGGATCAATCCCCTTTTCAGTATTTAGGCCAAATCATAGATGGGAATACAGTAAGAACTCAAAAGGTTTGGGTCCAAGTGGACTGTTGAATGACTCTTAATTACTTTCAAAAATGACTTGGGGATACCAACTGGATACATCCCTCACTCAAATTTACCACCAGTCAGCTTAGTCCCTTGCTTGACATCCTTAAAGGAAACCCACTACCCACATCAGCTTGAACTCTTACACCTGAGGCCTGTTCAGCTCTTGCCTTGGTTCAAAAGGCTGTTCAGCAAGCTCAACTCTCTCAGGTTGACACACTCTAGACTCTTGGGGTCATAATTTTTTAAACAATCATATGCCCACAGAAGTACCTTGACAACGCACAGGCCTTCTTGAGTGTGTACATCTGATCCATTCTCCATCTAAATCTCTCACTCCCTATCTAGACGCTGTGGCTGGTCTTATTGCCAAAGCCCATTACAGACTAAAACAGCTTACTATCCAGGAACCAGATGATTCTTGTTCCCTTTACACTAACTCAGCAAAAGCAATTATGAGAAGTGTCCCCAACTTAATGAATAGCCATAGTAAATTTCCCAGCACAGGTTGATAATCATTACCCCCAGGATAAATGAATCCCATTTGCTGTAACCACATCTTTGGACTTTCCTAAGATTGTCACTAAGAAACTCTTTGCTAATTAATGCCTTAATTGTCTTATAAATGACTCTAGTAATGGGCATACGGGCTTTTCTAACTGAATGGAATCCTCAATTCGGCAAAGTAGATATCAAAGCAACTTGCTGAAATCTAAGCCGAGTGCATGGCCCTGGTTCAGTTCCCCTCTCCGCCTTTAAACATCTACACAGTGATAGTCTATACACTGTGGGGATAACAACTGGTATTGGAACTGTTCTACTGGGAAATGTAAATTCTGAAGAACTTTTCTACCTCTTTCCAACTTTATAAAACTGAAACAGCAAACTCATCCATATTTTGTAGGTCATATTCAGGCCCACTCTTCATTACCTGGGCCCTTATCCCAGGGTAATCAGGCTATGGATCAACCCTTACTTGCTCCTTTGCAACCAAATTCCCTCTTCCAGGTGCAACAGTCCCAAGCCCAGTTTCATCAAAATGCTAACAACCCATAAAACAATTTCAGCTTACTGGGGAATGAGCCTGTCAGGTAGTCAATGTCCTCAATATGTCATGCACACACACACACACACACACACACACACATCACTGGTGTCCTCCATGGGGTTCAACCCCTGTGGCCTTGAGCCTAACCACATTTGGCAAATGGGCAGCACTCATGTTCCTGAATTTGGCAAACTCCAATGGGTGCATGTTTGTATTGGTACCTACTCATGCTATATTACTGCTACATGCCACACAGGAGAAAGTGCAAGGCATGTCATCAATCACTGTTTGAGTGCTTTGACCATTATGGACAAGACTCAAGAATTCAAAACTGAAAATAGCCCTCCCTATACCGTTGCTGCTTTTCAAACCCTTTGTTGCAAGTATGGCATTCTGCACAAAACTGGTATTCCTTACAACTCACAAGGTTTAGGCCATAGTGGAATGCTCTCATAGAACACTGAAGCATTGATTAGAACAACAAAAATAGGGAGACATGGATTCTTCCCCCAAGAGATGCATCAGCTTAGCCTTACATACCTTCAATTTTCTGAACTGTGATGTACAAGAATTAACTGCAGCAGAGGCATCATATAATGGCTATAGCAAAGCCTGCAGGTTTTTCAGTTTGGAAGGATTTGAACACTGTTGTATGGAGGGGCCAGAATCCAGCATTCATGTGGGGGGAAGGTCGTGTTTGTGTCTATCCAGAAGGTAGGGATCATCCCCTCAAGGTGCTTGAGAGAGCAGTGAGACATTGCCATAGATCTGCTGGACCAGCTGGAAGCCCATCTGAAGAGGGTAAGGCTGGCAGCAGCTGCATAGATGCCTTGGATGGCCCACTTGACTCAAGAAGCTAAATTCCTCACAAGAGACGATTGAAGACACTGGCAGATGAGGCCATAGGACCGGTCATTCGTCAGAAATCACACTGAAACCCTGAAACCATATTTGTGGCAATGTTGGCCATTCTGGCCTGTCAAGTCTGTTGTAGACAGTCCTACTGGGCCTATGTTCCTGACCCACCATTGGTCAACCCAGCCTCTTGGACTGGTCCTTCCATCCCTGCTTACTCATGACACCCAGATGCTGGGGGAAGGGCATTCAACAAGTCACATGTTTCCCACATTGTATGGAGAATTTCATTACACCAGCCTCAGTGCCTCCCTACCTATTTGTATTTCCTCTACAGAGAAAACTGGGTGTTTACAGTTGAAACAAGAAAACCAAACTGCTTATGGAGGGAGCAATATCTAAGGGCATTGGGGTTTTTTCAAACAGACACAAACTATTGGGGCTTCCCAAATGTCTCCTGGGTTGTCCCCCAGAGGCATCACTCATCTTCCTACTTCCCTAATGGAAGTAATGTTGAGATATGGGGCTTCCCACCATGGCTTGAATGTGCCTACCCTGTTCTGCTTGAGCATATTTCCAGAACAGGACTGCCCCTTTAGGACTGGGTTCATAAGCTACACCTGTCTCATCCTCATCATCAACTTAGGTCATCTGGAGGATTTGTTGGTAATGTGCTTTCCACCAGGGAAGGTCAGGTGCAGGAGTTTTGGTGCCTTGGAGCTGCCTTACATTGAATACATTTCACCAATTCTAGTACATCTGATGTAAGGCTGGCATTTCATGATGGCCTTTATGCCTGTGTTTACACCCTTTATGTCCTTGTTGGAGAAATCAATATTACTTCTCAAGTTAGGAGATACACCATGACCTGTGAAAACTGTAACTTAACTGTGTGTCCAGATAGACCTCTGAAGAGGTCATACTGCTTATTCGTCAACCCTCTATAACAATTCCAGTGAACATCACTGGACCTCGGTATGCAGATGCCAGCCTCCAAGTGTTTGAAGAAGTACATAAGGCCTTGAATTTCCCTACATGTCTGCACAGCCTTACAGTGGCCAGAATGATTGCCCTTGTCACAGTCCTTGCAACAGCACCCACAGTTGCTGCTGTGCTTGCTCAAAGAGTCCAAAATGCTGACTTCGTGAATAGCCTAGCTCATAACACTTGTGTGGCTTTAAAGACTGAAAGGACTATTGATGTGAAGCTAGAAGCTAAGCTTAATGCTCTAGAAGCTGTAGTAATAGGTCTAGGAGATCAAATGCAGGCCATTCAGTTCACACAGCAACTGCAGTGTCATGCAAAATACCAATATATACGTGTCACTCAAGCCCCCCACAACAGCAGTCAGTGCAATTGGGAACAGGTGAATGTGCACCTGTTAGGAGTGTGGCTTAAAGGCAATAGAAGCCTAGATTTAATTCCCTTGAATCAACAGATTAGGAATATACATGAAGCCAACAAACCTGCTATAAAGCTGACTCAAATAGCTCAAGAATAATTAACTGACCTAAAGGGCTTTAATCCATTCAACCTGTTAAAGGGCACCATATGGTATTTGAGAGGGCTTCAGCTAAAGCTAAGCCTAAACCTAGCCCTATACCTAAGATGAACCCTAACATGAACCCTAACCTAATTCTAACCCTAAATTCAACCCTAACACTGACCCTAACTCTATCCTCTAAACCTAACCTTAATTGAACTCTAACCTTAGTGCTAGGCCTAACACAATCTCTAACACTTACCCCTAACCCTACACCTAACCCTAAACCTAACCTCACCCTAACCCCAACCTGAACCCCAACCCTAACCCTAACCCTAACCATAAACTAACCCTAACTCCAACCAGTACCCCAACACTATCCCTGATGCTAAGCTAACTCTAAACCCAACCCCAATCCTAACCCTAACCCTAACCCTAGCCTTAACCTAACCCTAAACCCAACCCGAACCCCATCCCTAACCCTAACCCTAACCCTAAACTAACCCTATCTCCAGCCTGTAGCCCAACCCTAACCCTAAGCTAACTCTAACCCCAACCAAAAACCTAACCCTAACCCTAACCCTAACACCTAACCCTGACCCTAACCCTAACCTACCCTGAACCTCAACCCAAACCCCAACCCTAACCCTAACCCTAACCCTAAACTCACACTAACTCCAACCGGTACCCCAACCCTAACCCTGACCCTAAGCTAACTCTAACCCCAACCCCAAACCTAACCTTAACCCTCATCCTAACACCTAACCCTAACCTCACCCTAACCCAAACTTGAACCCCAACACTAACCCTAACCCTAACCCTAACCCGAAGCTACCTCTAACCCCATGCCCTAACCTTAATTTTAACCTGATCCCAACCCCCACCTGAACTTTAACCCAAACCCTAAACTTTACCCCTAACCCTGACCCAAACTCTAACCCTAACTGCAGTCAAAGAATTTCATGGAAAACAGACTAAGCTCAAGGAAAGTGAAATAAAACAAACTAGACTCAAGTGAAGTAGAATAACACAGTGCTCAGAGAAAGCAAAATACAACTAAAGTTCTAATAAAGTGAAGTCAAATTGCTTAAATGCAATAAAATAAAGCAAAATATATGGTTTAATGTAATAAAATAAAACAACTGATTTTTAATAATGCAAAACAGGAGATCAAAGATGGCGACAGTGTAGAGAGCAGTGCTGATGGTGTTCTCGAGTACCAGAGCAGCTGGAGGATAGGATAGTGAGCATGAGATGTCTGCAGGTCCCTAAGAATTGGAGCAGTAAGCATCTGGACTTAGGGGAGCACAGCCCAGAGGCAGCAGAGACCTACAGGAGAGCAGGTGAGACAGTTACAAACCAGCAAGTTGGCCGAGGTAAGCTCTGGGCAGTGGCAGCTCTACCCAGAGGGGCATCTCTAACTGAGGCCAGCTGCAGGGTGCCTGAAGACTAGAAATATGAACAGTGAAGTGTGGGCAGCAAGGGCAAACACTGGATGGAATGAGGAATTGAACTGCAGGGGAGGGACTGTGTGAGAGCCTTGCTCGGCAACAGGGAGAGGAAGCCCCTCACTGGGTCAGTGGCCTAGAAGAGTCCTTTGGGGAGCAGGAGCAGGGGAGCAGGGAAGTGCACCAGCCAGGGTAGTGAGAGGGCCAAAAAATGGTGCTGCTGGGCCACCAGGAAAAGAGCCATTTCAAGCCACTGCGAGGGGGCAGGCCCAGCCCTGTGCACCCACACAGGCCGCCAGACTCCCGCAGAAACTCCAAACTGTGAGCCAGGAATTTGTAGCTGGGGCAACTGATCCCCCCACTGCTGGTGACAAAGGCCGCACTGCAGATGCGCTGGGAGGGCATGCATCACAGAGGTGGCATGAAGGACTCCTTGGAGAGTTGGTCAGCTTGGAGGATTGTCCTTCGCCGGGGGGAGCTTGGCAGTGCTGGCAGTTTCCGAGCACTGTTGGCGGACAGGGGGATGCCTCCTCCGGGAGCTGCGGGGGCAGGGCCAGTCACCACAGGAGCCAGCGAGGTTGCAGGCTGCCCTGCAGGGGTGCCAGGTGACAATCACAGGCAGGAACCTCCATAAGGAGTTGGAGGGGGCACACTGCTGGACTTCAAATGGAAGAAAAGGGAGGGCCTCAGAACAACGGCAGCCCTAAAACCCAGCTAGGCTACTGGAAGCCCAGACTACCTGGGGGATGACACTCAGCATAATATGATCACTGTGACAATCATAGGCCCTGCCACTCCAAGACCAGCTAGACTGTAGACTGCAGAGATCTGACCAAGAAAAAGAGGCAGACTCAAGAAATGGATCACTGCTAATCTCAAGCACCTGAGTTACACTGAGAGCTATATGAACTATTAATCCCTAACATATCCTTTTCAAAAGTTACTTCTCACATATTTTTAATCCTCCCCTATCTCAATCCACTTAAATACCCAAGACCCTCCCCTTAATCTTGATTTAAAGTCTACTCACTCTCTGGCTACAATGCATTCCCAATCCTCAATCTAAGCATTCCTCCCCACCCAAGCCACCTAAATCCTTTCTTTATTCTTTTCTTTCTTCCTTTTTTCTTTTTCTTTTTCCTTCTTCTTTTTCTTCTTTTTTTTCTCTTTAATTCCTGCCAAAAGCCCACAGGTCCTGGCTCCAGCTGGATCAATCAGAGATCATAAAGGGTGAACAGCCACCTGAACCCTTGTTTATTATTATTATTTTTTCCTTTTCCCTGTTATTTTTTCCTTTCTTCTTCTTCTTTTTTAAATTAAAAAAAAAAATATTTTTTTCTCTGCTATAAACCCATAGGTCCTGGCACCACCTGGACCAATCAGGGACCACTAAGGGTGAACAGGGAACTAGATTTGGCAACTATATACATAGGCTTACACTGTTCATTCATACTTGAGGCTTTCTCATTCTCCCTCTCTTCATTTCTGTGAGAAAGGATAGAAGGAGTGTCTTGACTGGAAGGAAAGGAGCAACTTACACAACAAATCCAGAATACAACCAGACAGCCCAAATAAAGGCCACAGCAAGAACAACAAGTGGAGAAAATCTGGGAGACTGCAACACTGAACTCCACAAATCTCCTAACACAGAAGGGTGCTCAACTAAGGCAAGGAAGCAAAGCAAATTAATTCAAGGAAAAAAACAAAAAACAAAAAGCAAGCAACAACAGACACCCAAAATGGGGGAAAAAAAGAATCAGACAATCACCAAAAGGAAAGGAAAAATCCCCAGAAAGACCACCAAATGAAACAGAGGCACACGAAATATCGGATAAGGAATTCAAAAGAATGATGATGGAGGAGCTCAATGAGCTTAGCCAGCTCAAAGAAAACTATAAACAACTCCAGGGAAGATACAAGAAACTTACTGAGAACTACACAAACATAAAAAAGAACATAGAAATTATCAATAAGTGCCAGGAGGAAATGAAGAACACAATTTCGGAATTGAAGAATACAGTAGAAGGAATCAACAGTAGGCTAGAGGAAGCAGAGGACCAGATCAGCAAGTTGGAGGATAATATAGACAAATACTCTAAGACAGTACAAGAGAATAAAACAAGGCTGAACAAGATTGAAGAGGGTTTAAGGGAGCTGCAGGACAACATGAAACATAACAACATCCCTATCGTAGGCATACCAGAAGGAGAAGAGAAATCTGTTCTCTTCATTCAAGGAATGAAAAACCTGTTCAAAAAAGTAATGATAGAAAATTTCCCTAATATGATGAGTGAAAACATTAATAAAGTACAGGAAGCACAGAGATTCCCAATGAAGATCAACCTAAACAGATCAACACCAAGGTGCATTATTATTAAAATGGCTAATTTCAAAGACAAAGAGATAATTCTAAAAGCATCAAGAGAGAAATGACAAACAACATATAAGGGGGCTCCAATAAGGCTATCAAATGATTATTCAACAGAAACAATTCAAGCCAGAAGGGAATGACAAAAAGTATTTCAAGTCATGGTAAACAAAGGCCTGCAACCAAGAATACTCTGCCTAGCAAGGCTCTCATTCAAGATAGCAGGAGAAATAAGGAGATTCCCAGAAAAAAAAAAAAAAAAAAAAGACTGAAAGAATACATCTCTACCAAACCAGGATTGCAAGAAATGCTAAAGGGTCTGCTTTAAAAATAAATAAATAAATAAATAAAATGAAGAAACAGAGGAAGCCAAAGAGGAATACAGACACAAAGGGAGAAAATGGCAATGAATAAGTATCAATCAATAATCACCTTAAATGTAAATGGATTAAATGCTCCAATTAAAGACATAGGATAGCCCAATGGATAAGACAATATGACCCACATATATGCTGTCTTCAAGACACCCACCTCAGGACAAAAGATTGACACAGATTGAGAGTGAAGAGATGGAAAAATATATATCAAGCAAATGGACATGAAAAAAAGGTTGGAGTAGCAATACTTATTTCAGACTAAATAGACTTTACAATGATGGCCATAAAAAGAGATAAAGAAGGACATTGCATAATACTTAAGGGAACAATCCATCAGGAAGAAATAACTCTGGTAAACATATACACACCCAACGTAGGAGCTTCGAAATATATAAGGAAAATATTGGAGGACTTTAAGAAAGATATAGACAGCAACACACTAATAGTAGGGGATTTTAATACCCCACTATCAACAATGGACAGATCTTCCAAACAAATATCCCCCAAAATGGTGTGGCATTGAACAACACTCTAGAGGAAATGGACCTAAATGATGAATACAGAGTCTTTTACCCTAAAAAAGCAAAATACACATTCTTTTCAAATGCACATGGATCATTCTCTAAGATAGACCACATGGTATGTCACAAGACAAGCCTCCACAAATACAGGAAAATTGAAATCATACAAAGCATCTTCTCAGATCACAATGGTTTGAAACTAGAAACCAATCTCAAGGGAAAAAAAACAGAAATTCTCTAACTCATGGAGACTGAATAATGTGCTGTTAATTATAATGGGTTAACAATGATATTAAAGATGAAATAAGAAATTCCTGGAAACAAATGACAATGAACCTACAACAGCCCCAAACCTATATGATACAGCAAAGACAGTGCTTAGAGGGAAATTTATAACAATACAGGCCTACCTAAAAAGGTCACAAGAAGTTTATAAAAACAACCTAACCATAAAACTGCAAGAACTAGAGGAGCAATAACAAACAAAGCCTAGAGAAAGGAGAAGGGAGGAAATCATCAAGAACAGAGCAGAACTAAGTAATTCCAAGATTCAAACTACAATTCAAAGAATCAACAGGTCCAGGAGCTGGTTCCTTAAAAAAAAAAAAAAAAAATGACAAGCCTTTATCCAGATCCATCAAGAAAAAGGGAGAGAGGACCCCAATAAACAGAATCAGAACTGACAGAGGAGAAATCACAACTGATACCTCAGAAATACAAAAGATTGTAAGAAATTACTACAAACAACTCTATGATAAAAATTATGACAACCTGGATGAAATGGACACATTTCTGGAAATGTATAATCTACCAAAACTGAACCCAGAAGAAGCAGAAAGCCTGAATAGGCCAATAACAACTAATGGAATTAAAGAAGTAACCCAAAATCTCCCGAAGCACAAAAGCCCTGGACCAGATGGATACACAGGTGAATTTTACCAAACATTTAAAGGAGAACTAACTCCTATCCTTCTCAACCTATATCAAAAAATACAGGAAGAGGGTAGAATCCCAAACTCTTTCTATGAGGCCAATATTATTCTAAATCCCCAAACCAGGGCAAGACACAACTAAGAAAGAAAGCTACAGACCAATATCTGTGATGAACATATATGTTAAGATTCTCAACAAAATATTGGCCAACCAGATTCAGCAGCACATTACAAAGAACATACACCATGATCAAGTGGTTTTCATCCCGGGGATGCTAGGATGGTACAACATTCATAAATCAATAAATGTATATATACCACATCAACAAATTGAAAGATAAAAGCCACATGATCATATTAATAGATGCTGAAAAAGCATTTGATTAAGTACAACAACCGTTTATGATAAAAACCCTCAGCAAAATGGGATCAGCGGGAACATAACTCAACATCATAAAAGCCATATATGAGAAACCTGAAACCAACATAATACTCAATGGGCAAAAATTAAAAACTTTTTCCCTAAGATCAGGAATGACACAAGACTGTCCACTTTCTTCATCTCTATTCAACATTGTCTTGGAAGTTCTAGACATAACCATCAGATAAGAGAAAAAAATCAAAGGTATCCAAATTGGAAAAGAGGAAGTCAAACTGTCATTATTTGCAGATGATATGATAGTGTACATACAAAACCCGATAGGTGCCACCAAAAACTTACTCAACCTAATAAGCAAATTTAGCAAAATAGCTGTGTATAAAGTCAATATCCAGAAATCAAAGAATTTTTGTATAACAATAATGAAACAACAGAAATAGAAGTGAAAAAAACAAATCCCATTTACCATAGCAACAAGAAAAATAAAGCACCTAGGAATCAACTTAACTAAGGAGGTAAAAGACCTGTACTCAGAAAACTATAGAACAATTGAAGAAAGAAATCAAGGAAGATACAAATAAATGGAAACATATACCATGTTCATGGATGGGAAAAATTAACATCATTCAAAAGTCCATACTACCCAAAGCAATCTACAGATTCAATGCAATATTAATTAAAATACCAATGACATATTTCACAGAAATAGAAAAAATACTTCAAACATTTATATGGAGCCAAAAACACCCACGAATAGCCACAGCAATCTTGAGAAAGAAGAACAAAGTAGAAGGAATCGTAATAGTGGACTTCAAACAAGTCAAACAAATACTACAAGGCTACAGTCATCAAAATTATCTGGTACTGACATAAGAATAGACATATAGATCAATGGAACAGATTAGAGAGCCCAGGAATTAACCCAGGACTCAATGGTCTAATATTTGACGAAGGGGGAAGGACCATAAAATGGAGTAAAAACAGTCTCTTCAACAAATGGTTTTGGGAGAAATGGACAGCAACATGCAAAAAGATAAAACTAGACCACCAACTTACATCATACACCAGAATAAACTCAACATGGATAAAGGATTTAAACATAAGCAGTGCCACCATAAAGGTCCTGGAGAAAAATATAGGCAGTAACCTTTTGGATATCCTATGTAGAAATATGTTTAGTGATACTTCACCAAGGGCAAAGGAAATAAAAGAACAAATCAACAAATGGGACTATATCAAATTGAAAAGTTTCTGTTCAGCTAAAAAAAATATGAGCAAAATTCAAAGGTACCAACAGTATGGGAAAACATAATTGCCAATGATACCTCAGACAAGGGTTTGATCTCCAAAATATATAAAGAACTAATGCGACTCAACACCAGGGAGACAGGCAGCCCAATTAAAAAATGGGCAAAGGACCAGAACAGACAACTCACTGAGGAAGATATAAAAAGGGCCCAGAGGCATATGAAAGAATGCTCAATACCACTAGTCATCAGAGAGATGCAAATTAAAACCACAATAAGATACCACCTCACACCTGTCAGAATGGCAATCATCAACAAATCAACAGACAACAAGTGTTGGCAAGGATGTGGGGCAAAGGGAACCATCATGCACTATCGTTGGGAATGTAGGCTGGCACAGCCACTGTGGAAAACATTATGGGGTTTCCTTAAGAAACTAAAAATGGAACTGCCTTTTGATTCAGTGGTTCCTCTACTTGGACTATACCCAAAGAATCCTGAAACACCAATTCATAAGAACCTATGTACACCTATGTTCATAGCAGCACTATTTACAATAGCCAAGTGCTGGAAAAAGCCTAAGTGCCCATCAGTGGATGATTGGATCAAAAAACTTTGGTACATTTATGCAAAGGAATGCTACACAGCAGAAAGAAAGAAGGAACTCCTACCCTTTGCAACAACATGAATGGAACTGGAGATTATATGCTTAGTTAAATAAGCCAGCCAGTAAAAGACAAGTACCATTTGATCTCACCTGTTATAGAACAATAACAAACAAAACTAACAACAAGTAAAATAGAAAGAAATATATGAATACAGTGAATAGGCCTTCAGTGGTCAGGGGGAAGGGGGTTGGGGTGAGGAGGGAGGAAGAGGCAAGAAAGGAGAGAAGTTTAGACAAGAACCTAATATAAAGGAACCATGGACATGGAAAACAGTTGGGATTGACTTTGGGGGAAATGCGTGGGTGGGGAGGGGGACAGAGAGGAGCAAATAGGGGATGCATGTAATACAACAACAATAAAATTAAAAAAAAAAAACTGTCTGGTATTGGCATAAGAATACAAATATAGATCAATGGAACAGAATAGAGTGCCCATAAATAAATCCAGGACTCCATGGTCAATTAATATTTGACAAAGTGGGAAGGATCATAAAATGGAGTAAAAATTGTCTCTTCAACAAATGGTGTTGGGATAACTGGACAGCAACATGGAAAAAGATAAAACTAGACCACCAACTTACACCATACACCAGAATAAACTCAACATGGACTTAAACACAAGCAGTGCCACCATAAAGGTCCTGGAGGAAAATGTAGGCAGTAAAATTTTAGATATCCTTTGCAGAAATATGTTTCCTAATACCTCACCAAGGACAAAGTAAATAAAAGAACAAATCGACAAATGGAACTATATTAATTTGAAAAGTTTCTGTTCAGCTAAAGAAAACACCAGCAAAATTCAAAGGGAACCAACTGTATGGGAAAACATAATTGCTAATGGTACCTCAGACAAGGGTTTGATCTCCCAAATGTATAAAGAACTAATGAAACTCAATATCAGGGAGACAGGCAGCCCAATTTAAAAAAATGGGCAAAAGACCTGAACAGACAACTCACTGAGGAAGACATACAAAGGGCCCAAAGGCATATGAAAAAATGCTCAACATCACTAGTCATCAGAGAGATGCAAATTAAAACCACACTAAGATACCACCTCACACCTGTCAGAATGGCAATCAACAAATCAACAAACAACAAGTGTTGGTGAGGATTTGGGGCCAAGTGAACCCTGCTACACTATTGGTGGGAATGCTGGCTGGGGCAGCTACTATGGAAAACAATATGGAGTTACCTGAAAAAAACTAAAAATCCAACTGCCTTTTGATCCAGTAATTCCACTACTAGGACTATACCCGTAGAATCCTGAAACACCAATTCTTAAGAACCTATGTACCCCTATGTTCATCTCAGTGTTATTTACAATAGCCAAATGCTGGAAAGAGCCTAAGTGCCTATCAGTGGATGATTGGATCAAAAAAACTTTGGTACAATTACACAATGGAATACTACACAGCAGAAAGAAAGAAGGAACTCTTAACCTTTGCAACAACATGGATGGAACTAGAAAGTATGCTTAGTGAAATAAGCTAGTCAGGGAAATATAAATACAATATGATCTCACCCATTACAAGACAATAATGAACAAAACAAGCAACATGCAAAACAGAACCAGATATATGAATACAGTGAATAGGCCTTCAGTGGGAAGGGAGAAGAGGGGTGTGGAGAGGGGAAGGAAGAGAAGAAGGGGAGCAAATTAGACAAGAACCTAGTATGGAAGAACCATGGACAAGGACAAGTGGGATTGACTCTATGGGTGAGTGGATGGGTGTGGAAGAGGACAGAAAGGATAAAAATGGAAATGGATGTAATACAACAACAATAAAATTAAATTTAAACAAACAAGAAAAAATAATTGGAGTTAGTGAGGAGGAACATAGGCCTTATAACTTTGTGTGCAGTGAGTGCTAGATGATGATTTTTGAGTTGTAAACTTATAAAACCTGAATGATGTTTTTTGTTTTTGTTGTTAAGAGTTTAATACATATTTTATGTTTTATTTTAGTATTTTTATAGTTTATTAACCAATATGGCCCAAATAAATTCAGTATTTCAGAAAGTTAAAAAATAAAAATAAAAAGATCCTACTGTCCCGTGATTACTCACCACCTTTAGGATTTGCAGCACCAGCCACAAACATGTTCCTAGGTCCTTTCGGGAGTCCTGGAAAGACTGGTGTCTCGTGGGAAGCGTGGTTGTTCATGGGAGAGACTTTAGAGGGATCTCTTTCAAATCCATGACACCTGATCCCACTGCCACTTCCAAAGATGTTCCAAGTTCTCCTCCCGCTGCCGCTGTAGCTACCAACCAGCGGGGAGCTCGAGGGGAAGGCCAGGGAGCCAGCTGTGCCAGGACAAGATTTATCTGCCACTTGAGCTGTTGGGACCCCTTGCTGCTCCAAGATCCAGATCCATCCCGCTGCAGTTCTACCAGGTTTTCAGTCTCCACCTAGCGGTCCCTTGTGTTTTCTTCCTCGAGAAGCCAGGAGGGAGGCAATGTGGCCATAGGTCAAGCAGGAGGCCGCCAAGGGCCCGAGGCACCAGCCGGTAGTGTTAGTGGTGCTGGGGCGTAAGCGCTCAGCCTGTCCCCCAGAGATGGGACCTACAGGACTTGAGGAGGTGGCTGCGGCAGGTTCTGGGGCTGCCTAGACGGGTCTGCCAGCACTGGCTTGGGCTGCCCTTCCACACAGAGATTAATCAAAAGACCAATGGGGGAGCCGCAGGAGGCGAAAACATTGGTGTCTGACGCCGGCTCCAGAGCTGCCCGCGCGTGGATGGGGAGCTGGATAGGGCGCCTAGGACCCGGCTGTGGTCGCTCCTGGTTTCCACAAGCAGGCGTCGCCCTGGCGAAAATGTCTTGATCCGTGGATGTGAGGAGACAGGCCCCGCTGGCCCCCACCTGGGGCGGACTGCGGTCTGCCTGGTCCAGACACGAGTCCGCCTGGATTTCAGTGATGGTAGGAGACTTGCGGAATCACGTCCGGGAGGTGGGGACCGGTACCTGCTGTGCATGGAGGCCTGGGGAGGGTGAGTTAGGTTGGAACGTGGGCAGGCCCAGACGCGGCTGTTGGACTTGATATTTCTCCATTATTTTCTCTAAAGTCCTGATCCAGCTAAGGGAGCTCAGTGAGCCACCCGGGGTGAGCCCGGCTGCGCACTGTTCCTGTCTTGCGTGCAGCCTCCTCCACTTCTTCCTCTTCCCAAGTGCCTCCTTGTCCACCTGCAGTCCTCGGGGGCACTGTGGTCTCTGACACCTGCCAGCCAGGGCTATTGGCTGGTGTGTGTGTGTAGCTGCCTGTATGATATTTGACTCGGCTCCGAGGTTGACCAGTAGACCAGGCCTGCATACAGGGCCCGGAATGACCAGCTGACCGTTTTTCCTCTTTTTTGCCAAGGTGCTCACTTAAGTATCCTGCACACTCACAGGTTATGCCTTCACACGTGGAGGGACAAGAAAGGGAGAAGTGTTAAGCTGGATGGAGGCCACAGGGAATAAAGGTTAACATTTTATATTTTCTAAATCCAGTTTGTATTAAGCAGCCTGATACTTTCAGGTGTATAATACAGAAATTGAACATTTACTTTGCTTACAATGAAATCACCCACCAAGTTTGTTTAGAATTTGTCACCATGTGAATTTATCACATTATACATTTATCTCTGTTTATAAAAAAAGAAAACATGTGACCATGTATATCGTACCATCATCATTGCAATGATTACAATTTCTATTACTGTCTATCCTTTAGGGATGTTTCATCAGCCTGTGTCTATTCTATATTTCCAGGACCACCTGTTGAATAGGCTGTCATTACTCCAGTGTATATTTTCACATTTTTGGCCATATAAGTGAGTCTTTATGTATGGGCTCTTCATTTATTTCCATGAACACAATTTCCATTGTGTGTGTCATTACATTATTGTTTGTTTGTTTGTTTATTTTTGTAGTATGGTTTGACCTTTAGCTTGTTCTTCTCTTTCAAGCCTGCTTAGGCTACTTGGAGTCCTTTGAGTTTCCCTATAAATATTAGAATTGGCTTTGGTTGGTTCTGAACAGAATAAAATGTGTATTTTAATATAAATTGAATTGAAATTGTAAAATGCTTTGGGGAGTGTGGTCATTTTTACAACTTAATTTTTTCAGTTTATAAGCACAAATTATCCTTCTATAACCTTTCTTCAATTTTTAAAATCATTTTGTTAGTACAGGTCTTTCTTATTTTAGATTACTTTAATTCCTGTTGATTTAATATTTTAAAAAGATTTTATTCATCATTTCCAGAGAGAGGGTTAGGGAGAGAGGCAGAGAAGGAGAGAAACATGAATGTATCGTTGACTTTCACCTTCCTCCAACTATGGACCTGGTTTGCAACCTGGTTATGTGCCCTGGCTGGGAATCAAACAAGTTATCTTTGAGTTAATGGTGCCTTATCTACTGTGCCACCAGTCAGGGCTTAAATTGAATTTTTAAAATTGTCTTCATATTTTTAGTAATATATAAAAATGTAACATCTTTATATTAATTTTATATTTTGTTTCTTTTTTTTTACTGAATTCTCTTACCAATGCTGTTAAATTTTCTTGAAGTCTCTGTTGTTTTCAATGTAGCATGAGGTCACCTACAAAAAGTGTAAATTTTACTTTTTTTTGTTTGTATAAAAGGCCATTTATTTTCTTCTCTGATTGCTGAGGCCAGATATTTCAGTATTATGTTGAATGATATTTGTCAGTATTGTCAATCTTATCTTTTCCTTGGTCCATAATGTTACCTGTGGGCTTCACATATACAGCCTTCATCAGGTAGAGGAAATTTTCTTCTATAAACTTTTTTTAGAGAGTTTTAAAAAATCATAAATGGATATTGAATCTTATCAAATGTATTTTCTGCATCTATTAGATAATCATGTGATTGTTGCTCTCGATTTTGTTCAATTGATAAATCTTATTAATGTTTAATGGATGTTCTTTATGACAAAAGTGTGTTTTGGGTATAACTTCTACTTCACAATGGTGTATAATAAATTGTTGAATTCAATTTGCAAGTGTTTTGTGGAAGATGTTGACATGTATGTTTGAGATATTGGCCTGAAAATGTCTTGCTTTTGTGTCTTTTGTTGATATTTTTATCAGATGAATGTTTGTAAATTCAGTTTGAATAGTTTTGAAAGACTATATATGAATTATTTTTAAGTATTTGTTGAACTTATCTAAAAATCATGTCATCCTGAAATGTTGTTTGATGGGAGCTGTGATTTCTGTTTCCACTGCATTTCTAGTAAATACTCTACATAAATGTTGTTTCTTCCTTTTGTAGCCTTGAGAGGGTCTGCATTTTTAAAACTCAATTCATTTTTTCTAGATTGTCAAATTTGTTGGCATATTATAGTTCACAATGTTCTCCAATGATTCCCCCCCTTTTTTTTTTTTTAATCTGTGGTGTTGTTGGGATGTTAATTTTTTAAAAATAAAGGTTTTATTAATTGTATTTAGGGAGAGGGGAAGGAAGAGAGGCAGAGAAGGAGAGAGATATCAATGTATGGTTGCCTTTCACCTGCCTCCAGCTATGGACCTGGCTGGAGATCTGCCTTGCAACCTGGTTATTTGCCCTGGCTGGGAATCCAACCAGCAATCCCTGGGTTTGCAGGCCAGTGCCTTATCCACTGTTCCACCAGCCAGGGTGAGATTTTTAAATTTTAAATCTTACTTATTGGTGCTCCCTTTTGTTTTCCCACTTGGTGAGTCCGGCTAGGGGCTTATAAAGTTATGTGTATTTTTATAGAATCATCCTTTACTTTTATTTGTTTTTAATTTCTTCTTTTAAAGTTAATCTTTCTTATAATTTTCCCATTAACAGTTATTCCTCTTATACCCCTCACCCAAGCAATCACCACAGTTATCCATATCCATGAGATCTTTCTCAATTTTGCTCAATCCCTTCAAGCTCTCACTCCCTCCACTGGCTGTCATGTGCTTTCCATTTGTGAGTCTGTCTCTGTTTTGCTTGTTAATTTTGTTTGTTAGTTTAGCTTGTTCATTAGATTCCACATATGAATGAAATCATATGGTATGTATCTCTTTCTGACTGGGTTAGTTCACTTAGCATCATAATCTCCACATCCATCCACACTGTTGCAAAGGGTAAAATTATCTTCCTTTCTATAGCCATATAGAATTTCATTGTGTAAATGTCCCATACTTGTTTTGTCCACTCATCTATTGATGGGTATTTGGGCTGCTTCTATATCTTGGTGAGTGGAAATCATGCTGCTATGAACATAGGAGTGCTTATATTCTTTTGAATTAGTGTTTTGGGTTTCTTCAGATATCTACCCATGTGTGGGATTGCTGGGTCAAAAGGAAAATCCATTTTCAATTTTTGAGGTATCTCCACACTGCTTTCCAGAGTGGCTGCACCAATCTGCATTCCCATCAACAATGCAAAAGGTTCCCCCTTTCTTCACATCTTTGCCAGCACTTGATTTTTGTTGCTTTATCAATGGCAGGCATTTTGACAGGTGTGAGATGGTATCTCATTGTGGTTTTGATGTGCATTTCTCTGATGATTAGTGACTGAACACTTTTTCATGTCCATTGACTATCTGTATATCCTCATTAGAAGAATATCTATTCAGCTCCTTTGCCCATTTTTCAATTGGGTTGTTATTGTTTTGGTATTGAGGTTTGTAAGTATTGGGTATTGACCACTTATAAGATATATCAGCAAATGTGTTTTCCCATTCTGTGGTCCATCACTTTATTGTGTTGATGTTTTCCTTTGCCGTGCCTAAACTGTTCAGTTTGATGTAGTTCTATTTGTTTATTTTTTTTCTTTTGTTTCTCTTCCCTGGGTAAATTACTCCAATATAAAATTTCTATGAGTAATATGTGAGATTTTGCTGCCTATGATTTCTTCTAGGATTATTATGTTTTAGGGTCTAACATTTAAGTCTCATTCATTTTGAATTTATTTTTGTGTATGGTATAAGAAGGTGGTCTAGTTTCATTTCTTTTCTGCACATATCTCTCCAGTTTTCCCAACATTATTTTTTGAATAAACTATCTCTCTCCTGTGGTATGTGCTTGTTTCACCTGTTAAATATTAATTGACTATAAAAGTGTGGGTTTCCTACTGGGCGCTCTATTCTGTTTCATTCATCTATGTGTGTATTTTTTTTTTTTAAATATGGAACCGTTCATGAATTTGTGTGCCATCCTTCCCCAGGGGCCATGCTAATATTCTCTGTATTATTCAAATTTTAGTATATGTGCTGCTGAAGTGAGCACTGCGTGTATATTTTATGCCAGTTCCAGGCTGTTTTAATTATTATGGCCTTGTAGTATAGTTTGATATTAGGTAGTGTGAACTTTGTTCTTCATTCTCAGGAGCACTATTGCTATGAATTTTTCAAGTATTTGTTTCTGTTCTGTGAAATATGTCATTATAATCTCGATAGGAATTGAATTGACTCATTAGATTGCTTTGGGCAATATGAACATTTGATTGATGTTAATTCTTATGCATGAACACAGTATGTGCTTTCATTTATGTGTATCTTCTTTAATTTCTTTCTTCTGCCTCTTATAAGTTTCCAGGTACAGGTCATTTACATACTTGAATAGATTTATTCCTAAGTACTTTATTCTTTTTAAAGCAACCGTGAATGGGATTGTTTTCTTAAGTTCCCTTTCTGCTACTTTGTATATAAGCATATACTGGCCCTTATTGGTGGTTCAGTGGATTGGTGCCAGCCTGTGAACCCAAAGGTCACAGTCAGGGCACATAACCAGGTTGCAAGCCAGGTCTCCAGCCAGCTCTATCACTGGAGGCAGGTAAAAGGTAAAAAAAAAAAAAAAAAAAGGAACTGATTTGTGGATGTTAATTTTATATCCTGCCATTTTGCAGGATAAAAATTCACTTATTCATTCTAGTAGTTATTTGGTGGATATTTTGGAGTTCTCTAAGTACAGTATAATGTCATCTGCAAAAAAAATAGAAACTTTTTCCTACTTCCTTATCAATTTGCATGTTTTCTATATATTTTATTCTCTGATCACTGTAACTAGAAATTTCAGTATTATGTTGAATAAGAAAGGTGAAAGCAGGGAGCAAAAAGGGGATGGATGTAATACAACAACAATAAAATTAAAAAAAATAAAAAGAAAGAAAGAAAGGTGAAAGCAGACATTGTTGTCTTCTTCCCAAACTTAAGGGGAACAATTGTAGTTTTTGCCTATTGAGTATGATGTTGGATGTGGGCTTGCTTTATATGCTCTTTATTATGGTGATGTGTGATTCCTCTCTTCCTACTTTGCTGAGAGATTTTTTTTTTTTTTATCATAAATGGGTGCTGGGTTTTCAAAAGCTTTATTCAACATCTATTGATATGATCATGTGGTTTCTATCCTTCATTTTGTTTACATGGTGAATCACATTTATTGATTTCCAAATGTTGTACCAATATTGCATTTCTAAAATAAATCCCACTAGATCATGGTGTATAATCTTTTTGATGCATTGTTGTATTCAGTTTGCTAATATTTTGTTGAAGATTTTAGCACCTCTCTTCATATGCAAATGCTTCTTTCAGGATTCTGCTGCTTCTGTATAATACCCCAGTGGTGAAGGGCAGTAGAATTGCCCATTTCCCAGTCTCCACATTGATAGTCTGGATGGTCTGGTATCACCACAGAAGGAAGAGTCTTTCAATGTCAGGGCTGCTGTTCCCATGTGCTACTTGTGTACATGCATGTGGTTTTATGTGCTCATGTCAAAGAAAAACCTGTGAGTAGGTGACAAGTCTTTGAAAAACTATGTCTCCTATACTCAGGATTGTTTGTAATGGAGGAAATAAAAGTGAGAAACATGATGAGAGTTGATGAGAACTATCACCAGGTGTCTTCAGTTGAAATGAGGCGCCATTAGCAACAGGGACTAGTGCCAATGTACTTTGAGTTCCACTTCTCTTCTCCTCTGAGTGTTGAGCCCTTCAGTTCTTAAACCCAATCTAGATGTAAAACAGAATGACATGAACATCTGACATTAACATTTGTCTGTTAATTACTATATGCTACAGAAAGATAATTTCTGTGGCTCAGGAACTACTTCTAATTCAGAATTTTGATGAAAGGCATTTCTCCTTCTATGTGTTTAAGGTGTCTGAATAGCTTTTTTCAGATAATTTCCATCTTGGTCAGAGTTAGAGCAAGTCTCAGAGCTTAAAGGCAATGTGGTTCATCCAGATTTTAGAGCTATTTTGGTTCTGATGTATAAGTATATCAGCCTCCTACTGAAATCTGTATGCTTTTCTCTTATTTCTATAAGTAGGTCATTTGACTTTCAGGCTTTTCTCAGAGACAAAGAGAGGACTTCAATTTGGTAGCATGTGCAAAAATCCACCAACTATTTATTCTATGTGATGGGCTTATGATGGAAATTTGTAAGCCAAATGAAAGAACAAAGCACCGATGCTTGCACAAATGTGTATTAGTCTGAATAACCTATATGAAGTGAGCACAGACATCGAAGATAACAAACAGTATGATTCCATTCCTATGAAACAGCCAGACTTGTCAAACTCTAGAGGGAGAGCAGATAGGTGGTCTTGGGGAGAGGATTTTGGTGGTGATGGTGGTGTGGTATGAAATGAGGTGAGGTGAGTTGAGTTGGGGTGGGAGAGTTGGAGAAAAAGTGAGGGAAAGAGAGAACGCCTAAGGAGCTACTTAGTTAATGATACTAGGCATGGGTATTATTTGGAGTGTTCCTTTTTGTCTGTTTTCTTTCTCTGGAACACAACAAAAATATAACCTGTGTGGAGTTAAACAAAGATCAGCTGCCACATCACCACTGCTATCATTTGGCAGAAATGAACATCAAAAGCAGGAAGAGGAGTGGGAAGTAATTGTGTATTTTCTTTTCTGCAGGTTGTGGGCATCAATATTTAAAAAAGGATGTACCTCATTTTTTCATGTAAACGAAAGAAACATATTTAAGATATGTCTATACATTATTTATAAATGGTATGTAAATGAAAACAATGACAACTGCTGGTATGACTCCCTAGCATGAACCTCTAAAGTGCCTTCCACTCACCATTGCACATGGCCCACCCCTATCTCCTGTCATTCTCTAGGCCCTTTCCCTTCTTGCCTCACTCTCAGCACTCTACATCTTGTGCCACTCTCAGCCCAGCCATGTGGTTAACCTGCTTTCTTTGCAGGCTATAAAAGTAGTGGCATCCAGTCAGGTGGGGACTGACTACTGGATCCATACTGAACCCTCCAAGTGGAACATGCAGCCAGCCACTCAGCAGTTAGACTTCCTCTCATATGGGGGCAGCAGCAGTAGGCTTTGGAAACTTTATTTTCTCTCTTCCTCACCCCTTCTTCCTCTATGTTCTTCCTTCTACTGACCCTGAGACTGGGATGTTCAGTATTTCAAGAAATTATTCCTCCCCTATGCTGCTACA
This sequence comes from Noctilio leporinus, assembly GCA_004026585.1. NCBI lineage: Eukaryota > Metazoa > Chordata > Mammalia > Chiroptera > Noctilionidae > Noctilio > Noctilio leporinus. Next base: position 11,920 of record PVIW01011408.1, on the reverse strand, counting down.
GTGCCACTGCAGAGCCATTTGTTGAACTTGGAAAGGTCACTCTGGGCTCCCATCTAGGGTGAGTGGTTCTCAGACCAACTTTGAAATTACCTTTATAAAAAGCATACCCCTCTCTGCTCAACTGGGGTCAAGTGGGTGCTCTTTGTGGGCAGACCTAGGTTGCCTTGTTTATAGTTTCTAATGTCCCTTCCAAACATCCCTAATGATAGACAGAAATAGAAACATAATCATTGCAATGATGTTGACATGATATGCATTCATGTGTTTACATCTTTTATTTTTTATTAAGAGAGGTATAAATTTATAACATTGCCATAAATTTGCATAGTGACAAGAACTGAACAGATTTTGTGGGGTGATTTCATCAGAGGCAAGTTAAAGGTTGAATTGCTTTATTGTACACCTGAAAGTAATAGGCTGTTGTATACCAAGTGTACTTAGAAAAAATATAAATAAAGACTGTTAACAACTGCTTCTTGTACCCCACCCTGTAGAAGGACTCTATCTTACATCCTCCTCCACCTCAAGGAAGCAGGGCCTACCAACATGCAAGGATCCAGTTAGCAAGTATGAGACTGAGAGGTCATGTAATCAACCTGGGTGCTGTGACTACAAATCTTAATATAGGTGCAGCTAACTGGTCAACCTCCACATGGGGAACTTGTCCTCCAGGCAATCACAGCCCCCCTCCTTGTGACATCATTGTCAATGGGTGACAGGCACCAGAGACCTCAGCATGGGCCACCAACTGCTGGATGCCCCAGACATTTTTGGGAAGAGGTAGAAGTGGAGGATGTGAAAAACAAAACAAGAACAGTGCCCAGCCTGCATCACCTGCATGTTGGCTCACTGAGCACCCTGAGTTCATATCAGGTCTTCAAGGAAAAGGTCTTCAATCAAGTCCAATGGCTGGAACACAGGCATTCCCACATTCCAACCTGCCTCACCTCTGTGGGCTTTCACGGAGCTGATACCAGTCCCCACATCAGGAACATAACAGAAAATGGCAAGAAATTCTCCCCTGGTGACCAGGACCCTGAGATCCACACGCCCCAGCAGGGTAGACTGCACCAGGCATGTGCTGGGGCACAGGGGACCTGTCTCTTTCATCTCATGATAAGGAATTAGGAAAATTTCTCCTTTCATGAGACAAGAGACAGAACCCAGGAGCAGCCATGGGCTTGTCCATAGCACCCTATCTGGCCCCCCAAAACCTACATAGGTTGTCACACCTGGCAGGTACTGGTCACCTGCCTCCCCATTCCTTTTCCCCATGTGGCCCTTTTCCTTTGGTAGACCAATCTCCTGAGTGAAAGGGCAGCACCAGCGAGGACCAGTCCACTGGTCCAGGCAGCCCCAAAAACTGCAGCAGCAAGTCCCTCAAGAGGCCTGTAGGTCCTGTATCCAGGAGTTGGAGCTGAAGCCCTGGGTACCAACTGCCTGATGGCTCCAGAGCTGCAGGCCCCTTGTCATCTCCTGCCTGAACCCCAGTCACATCACCTCTATAGCTGCTTCTGAAGGAGGGAACATAAAAAGGACACCAACTGGCATCAGAAATAGACATGAACCTCAGCAGGACTGATATGGATCTCAGGCAGTCTGGGTACATGGCCTCTCTCCCAGAGGACAGGTCTGGTCTGAGTGTCCACCTCTGAGCTTGCCATGAAACATTGTGACCATGGGCAGTGAAGAGGGACTTGGAAAATCTTTGGCTCTCTGATGGTGGAGGCCTGATCAGAGGACCTGCCAGGCCTCACGTATCTGAAGGCATTCTCTGAAGTCTGTGAAATCCTGCCAGGAGACAACAGCTATATTTCTGATTTCCAGAGAACCTAGACAACTTTCTGTGGCCAGGGCTGTAGACCCTAAATGAGGTGAGTCTTCCCTGGGACAACAATGGATAACCAACTCCCACCTGTTTCTTCCTACACCTCTAATGGAACATGACAGAGTGGACAGAGGGTGTAAAGTGATTGTCAATGTGGCTCTGGGTGTAAAGAGGTGACAAGGTACTAGGACCCCATTTGGGGGTGTCTGTATAACTTTTTGCCACCACTGTGCTGTGTTCCCCAACCTCACATATCATGTACCTGGGATTACTTCTGTAGGGCATGCAGGTATAGAACAAATTATAAACAGATGGCAGATGTGTGCCCATACTCTCATTTTGTCTGAGTAGAGAAGCGAGCAAAAGAATGGGAACATGCTGATGTGTAAGAGATCACCAGAAATTTTTATGAGAAATAACTTAGAGTCTCTCAGAGGAATGGGATGACTCTGGGTGTGGAGGATAGGTCACCAGGTTTGCCTTCACACTTTATTCTGTATTCCCCAGGGACTGGGTGTCAGTGGGCTGAGTGTATAAATTGGACATGATCACATCATGATGGTGGGAAAATGAAAATTAATGAAATTTGTGAATACATATAATAAAGGATTAACATCCAAAATTTATAAAGAACATATAAGACTGACCTCCAAAACAGAAGCAATATAAGCCATGGCTGGTGGAACAGTGGATGAGGTGCCAGCCTGTGAACCCAAAAGTTGCTGGTTAGATTCCCAGCTAGGGTAACATAACCAGGTTGCAAGCCAGGTCTCCAGCCAGGTCTGTAGCTGGATGCAGGTGAAAGAAAACCATACATTGATTTTTCTCTCCCTGTCTGCCTCTCTGTTTTCCCTTCTCTCTGAAAAATAATAAATAAAATCTATTAAATAAAAAATATTTTAAAAAACAAAAAAGAAGCAACACAACTCTTAAAAAATAGACAAAGAGGCCCTGGCTGGTAGCACAGTGGTTAAGGTGCTGGCCTGCAAACCCAAAGGTCGCAGGTTCAATTCCCCAGCCAGGGCACATAACCAGGTTGCAAACCAGGTCTCCAGTCAGGTCTGTGGCTGGAGGCAGGTGAAACGCAACCATACATTGATGTTTCTCTCCCTCTCTGCCTCTCTCCCTTCCCCTCTTTCTAAAAATAATGAAAAAAAATCTTAAAAAAAAAAATAGACAAAGAACCTGAATGGGCACTTCTCCAAAGAGAACATACATGATTACCACATGAAAAGATGCTCAGTATCACTAATCAACAGAGAAATGTATTTTAAAACCTGCTATATTAAAAGTCACATGCTAGGTGTTTTGGCACTGAGACTTACACAGCAGTTAACATAATTAATTGTTGATAAAATACAAATGATATCAAGGTGTTTAATGTAACAGTTAAGATAATTATTTATTAATTCCCTCAAATAGAATATAATAATAATATTACTGCTCATTAAAGGTTTTAATCCATACTTAAATATCAGAAGGACATTTTGAGTCCTTTTTAATCCCAATTTCAGATGAGAATACCAGAGGTATCATTTCTACATTAAGATGACCACTTATCTATCCCTAGCAGTTCATAAATTTAAAAAGTATATATTTTATTCATTATTTTCAGAGAAAAGGGCAGGGATGGAGGAAGAAAGGGAGAGAAGCATCAATTTATGGTTGCCTTTCACCTGCCTCCAGCAAGGTTCTGGCTGGAGACCTGGCTTGCAACCTGCTTATGTGCCCTGGCTGGGAGTCAAACCAGCAACCTCACCTCTGTGTTAGCTGGTACTCAATTCACTAAGCCACAACCAGTCAGGGCTCAGTTTCTAAATTTTAAGACTGGAACAATGTACCATCTTAGCTCTTCATATCCTCTATAAGAGTAGCATAAACACTTAATGGAATTTGAATAAAGCTGGAAAAAGAAATGGGTTTTTTCACCAGGTTTTGCACAAGTGATTCTTTGGAACTTGATGTTAGAGAGTCTGGTCATGTGTCCTCTTTATGTAACAAAACAATGATGGTGATGGTAAAGGTGACAGGAACCAGAGCAGGCACAGCACCTGCATCAAGAACAAATGGAAGAAGCCACAGCTTAAGACAAACTTGGAGCAAATCCAGAATTCTGCCAAGGCTTCCTCACCCACAAACTAATGCTTCCAAATTAAATTTTACTTTTGTGAAAACATGAGGTTTTTCTTCTGGACACAAAAATTACTCCCATTAATATATGGTCCTGTGATCCTTTCTTCTAGTCAGCATTTGAAAAATGCCACCAGATGCAGCAAAGGCTACGAAAATACCATAAGTGATGTGCAAAGTAGGCTGCAAATAACCTCTTCTATGACTTTCTGACTCTCTTACTAAAACTGAAGTTAATGGTTTTTGCTTGCATCTTTCACTGTTATGTTAATTGTTTCAGAATGTACCTGCGTGTAGCAGGTGTATCATATTTATAGTTACATGAATGAAGTTTATTCAAAATCATCTCAAATATTTGAGTGGGTGTTGGGTTTTTGCCCTAATCTGGTCACTCACAAACACAAATTAGGTCTGTACAAATGACATCACACATTCTTTGAAGATGGCTTTCTATGTACTTTTAAAACTCAGAATGGCAAGAGTCCAGTGAAGAAAAAGGCCAAATGAATTTTATGGAATTTTGAAATTCATAAAATTTAACCATAGGATTCTATGTTTGTTTGTTTGTTTGTTTGTTTGTTTTGTCTCAATAGATTCACTCAGAAATGGATCCAAACTACTGATTATCACATTTAATAGGATGGTTTATACATAGAAATGGAGGAAAAGCCTAAGCTATTCTACAGGTTGATGTACATCTTGTTGACTCAAAGACCAAAATTTTGTAGGTCAGACCCTGGCATCTTATTTGTTTTATTAATGTCCCTGAAAGGACCCATTTGCCACCTTGATGTAATCTTAAAATGCCATGGATCTCAGCATGATGGGACTTAATTAGGCTTCTATGTTACTCGTTGTCTCAATAGATTCACTCAGAAATGGGGTGCTTACACAGTTCTAAACTAAATAGGATGTAGCTGTCACTTTTACAAACTTGAACTCTCCATAATGAGTGTATCAAAAGTTAAGTTAAAGTAAAATTATAAACAATTTCTTTATTTGAAATCAAGAAGGTTCTCATTGTGTGTCTTGTTCTTGTAAAATGTATTCAAATTAGGAAGGAAAGACATGTTACCCTTTTTTTTTTCTTCTGTGTTAGAGGTAGATCAATCCTCAGAGCTTAAAAAAATGTGGTTAATTCAGACTTTAGAGGACTTTCAGTTCTGGCCTACACATATTTGAGAAAATGTTTGAAGTATTTAGCCTTCTTCTTTTTCTTTTCTTCTATAAACTTTGAGCCTTTCTTGTTTTATTTCTATAATCAGATGGCTGCTTTCACATTTACTGAGACAACGTTTTTAATGCAGATCACTCAGAAAGAGAGGTCAGTTGCTCCTCAGCTAACAAAATGCCTTGAAAACAATAATTGAATAATTTTCCTCCACCATTAAGCTCAAATTGTGCATCTATAACTTAGTTGTTTTTTCATCTTCTGCTCACCTCCCCCTCCAAACATGCCCCATAAGGGTTGGCTATTTCTGAGTGATTTCTGCATGGTTATTTCTGGTTGTTCATTGCAATGTGGCTTATATTATGGCCCCTTATGTATCACTTATTGTGAATATGACATCAATTCATCCCTGGATGAGACTTGCACATGAAGGCTCATTAGAGGGCATAATGCAGAAGTGCCCATAGTATCCATGGTACCAAATCTGACATGGAGAAACATTGTTTACATGACTACCTGCCTCCTTCCTTTCTGACCTTCAAAAGCACCCAACTATCCAGGATCAGGATCAGGATCAGGATCACTAGGTGAGCACTGGCCAAACCCATGTCACAAGGTGACTATGCCCATTCCTAGATTGTTTCTTGGAGTTAATCCCTCATCTCTCTGATCCACAGTTTGGTTCTTTAAACAGATGGTGATATTTTAAAATACCGTGTTTTAGGAACTTAAGAAATAATAATAGACTTAACCACAATATGAGACTGGTTTTGCTTGATAATATTTTTAGGGCATTACATACAAATAATAGCAGGTTACACATGTTTCCTCTGTTTTACATGGACACTTTCCACATAGATCTTGTACTATGGCACATTACAAACCTCAATAAGCTCAAACAATGTCAAATTATATAAATCATGATTTTATACCACAATGATACAAAACTAGAAATCAGCCTTAGAAGACAAAAACATGAACAAACACAAATATTGGGAGATTAAACCACATGCTTCTAAATGCCCAAAAGACCTAAAGTAAAACCAACAGAAATTCAACAACTACATTGAGACACACACACACACACAAAAAAAATACAAATCACAGTCTTAGAAAATCTGGGTTTAGCAAAAGCTGTTGGAAGAGGAAACTTTATAACTACCCAGTCCTACTTAAACAGAAGAGAAAAATTCAATAAAACCATTTAAATTTATTTCTACATACACTAGAAAAAAAAGTAGCTAAACAAATAGTTAAAGTAAAACAGAGATTTGTGTCATAATAAGTGAAGTAGATAAACAAGAGAAAGGGCTAATAAAGCTAATGCCTGGTTGTTTGAAAAGATAATTTTGAAAAGTCTGTAGTAAGACTGACACAGTAAAGGGAGAAACCACAGATAAATAATATCAGAAAAAAAGAGAAAGTGGAATTGACAACACAAAAACAAACAAAAAATCATTGAAGAATACCATGAACATTATATACAACTAATTTGACTAATTAGGAAATTGGATAAAATTTTAAATTATACACCCTCTAAAGGCTAAATGAGCAAGAATCACATAATCTGTACAGAGCAATTATTACCAATAGAATTGTAGCAGTAATGAAAACACCCAGAAAACAAAAGCCCAGGACCAGGTGGCTTTCCATGAGATTTGTACAAATATGTAAAAATTAATAGTACATATCCTTTTCAGTGAATCCATAAATTGAAGAAATATTCTTCCACTTTTATTTTACAAAGCCAGCATTACTTTGATACCAAAACTGGACAAAGACATTATAAAGAAAGAGAATTAAAAGTCTATATTCTTAATATACATATATGCCAAAATTCTTGATAAAATAGTAGCAAAATGAGTTAACACTATATGAAAACAATTATACACCCTGAGAAAGTGGGAATTACACCAGTGATGCAGAAATGGCTCAACATCTAGAAAACAACTAGAGTCATCACATCAACAAACCAAAAATAAAAATTGTATGATTTTTAAAAGAAATATATAAATAGCATTGAACAATTTCAATGTGCATTACTGATTTAAAAAGGAGGGGGGCGGCGTTGGTTCTCAATCCCTAGCTGGTTTGGTTCAGTAGATTGTGTTCTGTCTTGTCAACCATGGGGCTGCCTATTGGATTCTGGTCAGAGCACATATCTGGATTGAGTGCCAAAACCCATTTGGGAGTGTGGGATACATAGCCAGTCAACGTGATGTTTCTTTTGCTTATCAATGTTTCTCTCCCTTCTTTCTCCACCCTTTTCCTCTCTCTAAACATAAATGAATAGAATTTAAAAAAAAGTCTCTCAAGAAATGGTTTATAGGAGTAATTTATTTAAATTTGATAAAGACTATACCTGACATACTCACAGCTAACATATTGAATTGTAGGAAATGAAAATCTTTTGTTTTTAAGATCAAGAATGTCTGCTCTCATTACTGCTATTCAAAATAACAAATTGAATCTACAGAAATTTGTCATCTTGCTATACATTAATAAACAATAAAATGAGAAATAAAAAAAAAGATTCCATTTACAATTGTATGGAAAACACATAATGCCTGTAAATTAACATAATTAAAAAGATGAAAGACCTGTGCTCTCCAACTTACAACACATTAAAAAAAGAAATTGAGAGTAACACAAAAAGTATTAGAAAAACAAGCCATTCCCATATATTGAAAACATAAAATTGTTAATTAAATTTTTTCCTCGATCAACTAATCTGTTCAATTCAAACCCTTTCAATCTAATAATGACATTTTTTTCAAAAGTTAAAATGTCAGTTAGAAAACTTTAAATAGTTAAACAAATTTAAAGGAAAGAAAAAAAAATAAGTTTGGAGATACCATAGTCCATGGTCTCAAACTATACTGTAAAGCAGGGGCGTCAAACTCATTTTCACCTAGGGCCATGTCAGCCTCACGGTTGTCTTCAAAAGGCTGAATGTAATTTTAGGACTGTATAAATGTTAACTACTTTTTAACAGTTAAGTGAGCCAGGTAGAAATAAGGTGCTGAGCTGAAGGTGCTCGACTGCATATAACAAGGTAGAAGGCCGGATTCAGCCCGCAGGCCTTGTGTTTGCCATCTGTGCTATAAAGCTATAATAATTAAAACAGAAAGGTATTGGCACAAAACAGACACATATATCAATGGAACAGAATAGTGGGCCCAGACTAAAACCCTCATTTATATGGACAACTATGACAGAGGTGAAAATATACATTGCAGATTTTAATCATATACAGAAATAAATCTAAACAGATGCCAGCTTCACCCACCTTTTCCATATTTTCAACTGACACCAGACCTGTCTCCATGTCTGCCAACAGGTTTCAGCTCCACCCACATCTCCCTGCCTTCCAGTTGAAATCAGCACCTCGCCATTCCTTGACTCACACCTAAGTTTAGACCCAGCTACCTCTCTTTGCCTTGCAACTGATTCTAGCCCTGTTCAATACTCCCAGGGTTAAAGGCAACTCTAGCCTCACCCAACTCCCCCTGCCTTCCAACTGACTCCATTCCTGCATGTATTTCCTGCTTTCCAAATAATTTCAGGCTTAACCAAATCTTGTTTTCCAACTTAAATCAGTTTTGTCCATTGCATTTCAGTCTCACCTGAGCAAGGTCCGTTTTCAGCCAGAATAGAGAAGGATTCCGTTACTGGTGTTCTTGAACACTGTTAAAAATGAATTCTGAGCTATTGAAAGAAATTAGGTAAGCAAATAAAACCTACAAGGATTGAAGAACATCTGGGATAAAATAGGTGGGTTTGGAAGTGGTTGGAAGGCAAAGGGACATGAGCAAGGATGGCATCTTCATGTAGGCAGAAAGAGGGGGTTTGGGATGGTGTCAGGTGGAGGTAATGAGAAGTAAAAGAAGCTGAAATTAGACGCAAGGAAAGGTGGGAGTGGCTAGCATGTTTAAACGTATTCTTATAAGTTGGGAATTGGAGTGATCCAGTTTTATTTTTAGCATGTATCTGCTTTGTACTATCAAGGATACTTGTTGAAAATATTCTCTTTACTCCAATGTTCATTTTCATGTTTGTGGCCATACGCACACTTGTCCAGAAATGTGAGCCTTTATTACTGGGCTCTTCATTTATTTCCATTAATATTTGTGTTTGTGTGGTATGGCTTGAGATCAAAGATTGTCATACCTTCAACATTGTTCTCTTTCAAGATAGTTTTGGCTCTATTGGGAGTTTTGAGCTTCAATATAAATATTAGAATGTTTTTAGGTTCTGAGAAGAATAAAATATGTATTTCGATAGAAGTTACCCTGAATCTGTAACTTGTTTTGGGGATTGTGGATATTTTTACAATTTAATTTTTTCAATTTATATTAACAAATTATCCTTCTACATTCTTTTGTTTCCACTTCCATTTCTTATAATTTTGTTAGCATGGGTCTTTCTTATTTTAGATTACTTTAATTTGAAAATATTTTCTTTATTTTTTTTGTAGTGTATAAGAATGTGACATATTACTGCAAAGAAATTTTATAATTTTACTTTCTTTACTAAATCCTCTTATCAATGCTCTAAAATTGCATTCTCTTTGTTTTTTTTCCCAGTAGTCTGATATCATCTAAAAATGTTGATTTTACTTTTTTCTTTAGATAAATACCTTTTATTTTTATTCTCCTGATTGCTGTGGTTAGAAATTACAGCCTTATGTTTCATTTATTTGCAAATGTGGACATCATTATCTTTTTCCTGACCTTAAAAAAAACTTTCCACTTTTTCATGATGTTACCTGTGGACTTGACATTCAGTGTTTATAAAGGCAATAAAATTTCATTTTATAAAACTTGACAGTTTTTAAAATCATAGATGGATATTTAAACTTATCAGATACATTTTTGGCATCTTTTAGATAATCATGTAATTATTATCCATAGGCTATAATGCCTCCAAACCTATACTACTTAATCATGGCTGGTAGCAAAGTGGATAAGGTGCCAACCTGCAGGCTCAAAGGTTGCTGGTTCAATTCCCCAGCCAGGGCACATAACCAGGTTGAAAGCCAGGTCTCCAGTCAGGTATGTAGCTGGAGGCAGATGAAAGGCAACCATACATTGATGACTCTCTCCCTCTCTGCTTCTCTCCCTTCCCTCTCTCTCTAAGAATAATAAATTAAATCTTTAAGAAAAAAACGTACAGAAAAGAGTGGGAAGATGGCGACAGAGTAGAGAGCAGTGCTGATAGTATTCTCGAGTACCAAAGCAGCTGGAGGACAAGATAGGGAGCGTGAGACATCTTCAGGACCCTAGGAATTGGAACGGGCAGCATCTGGACACAGGGGAGCACAGCCCAGAGGCAGAGGAGGCCAGCAGGACAGTAGGTGAGACATTCCCGACTGACCAGCAAGTGGGCCGAGGTCAGCTCTGGGCAGTGGCGGCTCTGCCCAGAGGGGCGTGTTTGACTGAGGCCAGTTCCGGGCTCCCTGACAACTGGAAGTCTCAACAGTGAAGTACGGGCGGCGAGGGCAAATACCGTAGGGAACACAGAATTGAACTCTTGCAGGGGAGGGACTGTGTGAGAGACTCACTCCAGCCACAGGGAGAGGAGACTCCACACAGGGCTAGAGGAGGAGGAGAAGAGTCCTGCAGGAAGCCGGAGTGGGGGAGTGGGAAGTGCACCAGCCAGGGTGGCGAGAGGGCCGAAAACGGCGCTGCTGGGCCACCAGGGAAACAGCAGCTAGAAGCCCCTGTGAGGGGGGAGGCCCAGCCCTGGGCACCCACCCAGGCCCCCAGGCTCCGCAGAAACTCCAAATGGAAAGCTGGCTAGCCAGGAACTAGTAACTGGGGCAACTGACACGCCATTGCCTGAGACAAAGGCCGCACCACCCACGCCTGGGAGGGGCTCATCACAGAGGCACGCAAAGGGCTCCACGAGAGCTGGTTGACTTGGAGTCGTGGTGCCCACCCCGGAAGGGTGGGACAGTGTAGGCGGACCCTGTACAGTGTTGACTGACAGGCCCGGCCTCCTCCCAGAACTGCGTGGGGGTGGGGCCAGTCATCACAGGGTCCAGCAAAGTTGCGGGCTGCCCTGCAGGGGTGCTGGGTGTTCTTCACAGGCAGGAACCTCCTCCAGGAGTGGGAGGGGGCACCCTGCAGGCTCCACAACACCTGCAGCCCTAAAACCCAGCCAGGCTGCGGAAGGCCCAGCCTACCTGGGGGCGGACACTCAGAATCAGCCCTACTGTGACAATCAGAGGCCCTGCCATGCACCAAGACTGGCTAGAATATAGACTATAGACTATAAAGTCCTGACCAAGAAAAAGAGGCAGCCTCAGGAAAGGGATTGCTGCCAATCTCAAGCACCTGAATTATACCGAGAGCAATATGAACTTTCAATCCCCAACATATCCTTTGCAAAATTTACTTATCACAAATTATGAAGGACATAAAAAAGGACAAAGATGGACATTTCATAATACTTAAGGGAACAATCCATCAAGAAGAAATAACTCTGATAAACATATACACACCCAACATAGGAGCTCCAAAATATATAAGGAAAATCTTGGAAAAATTTAAGAAAGACATAGACAGCAACACACTAATAGTAGGGGATTTTAATATCCCACTATCAACAATGGACAGATCTTCCAAACAAAAAATCCCCAGAGATGTTGTGGCATTGAACAACACTCTAGAGGAAATGGACCTAACTGATGTATACAGAGTCTTTTACCCCAAAGAAGCAAAATACACATTCTTTTCAAATGCACATGGATCATTCTCCAAGATAGACCACATGGTATGTCACAAGAC
>PVIW01011407.1:0-37722 GCA_004026585.1 Noctilio leporinus | reverse complement strand
AAGGTGCCGGCCTGCGAACCCGAAGGTCGCTGGTTCGATTCCCAGCCAGGGCAACATAATCAGGTTGCAAGCCAGGTCTCCAGCCAGGTCTGTAGCTGGAGGCAGGTGAACAGCAACCATACACTGATGTCTCTATCTCTGTTTCTGCCTTTCTCCCTTCCCCTCTCTCTGAAAAATAAATAAAATCTTAAAAAAAAAAATTAAAAAAAAAAAAAAAAAAAAAAAAAAAAAAAAAAAAAAAAAAAAAAAAAAAAACCAAAAAAAAAAAAAAAAAAAAAGAAAGTGCTCTCTGGTTAAAGGAGGAATAAAGCCTTCATATTATAAATGAAGCCAACAAAACTATTTTTTTAATTGTTTCTTCTCCATGTAGGGACTACTATCAACTGAGACATTATTCAGGATATTTTGAGGAGAGTATTTTTAGATGTTACTAACATTTAAAATTAGTGGGGTTAAGTGAAACAGTTTGCTCTCCGTAATGTGGGTGAGCCTCGTCCAATCAGCTGAAGGCCTAAACAGGGCAAGACTGACCTCCCTCAAGCAAAATGCAATTCTGCCAGTATATGACCCTCAGACTTCAACTGCAACATTGGCACTTCCTAGGTCTTCAGGCTACCAGTTCATCTTTCAGATTTTGGACTTGCCAGCCTTCATAAATACATAAGCCAATTCTTCAAAATAGATCTATCTATCTATCATCTTTCACCTATCTAGAATCTCCTATTGCTTCTGTTTCTCTGGAGAATGTGACTAACATAGGCACTTATTTTGATTATCCTAGAGAAGAAGGGTCCTCTGACCATTTTTCTTCATTCTCAAAGTGGTTTTGGTGGCAAGCTTTAAAATATATTTTTTTAGTATTTATATATAATTTAATTTAAAATATTGCATCTTAAATTGTTTCAGGAACCCCCACACTGTCAGGTACTCATGAGTGCTCACTCAGCATCTGTTTTTGATGACCATAAAGAAGCTGTCAAGAAACATAGCTGTGTTCCCACAAATAATTAAGGCAGATGGGCATGGAGGAAAGAACATGGGCAGATAAACTGTTCTATGTATAATCATGGATAAATATCAAATTCTTCATTTGTTAAATGTAAGAAACAATCTTTACCTCATAGACTGGCAAAAGGTCACATAGGATAGCTCACTAACCTATATACTACCTTTGGGCAGTATGCTTGGCATATAGCAGAAAATCACCAAAATTGAGATTCTTGTAGATTTCTAGAGGGCCAATACCATGTCCTTGTAGTTGGGTCTTTTGTTCTCCCCACCTACCCATCTACTTCCAAACTGACTCATATCAGTGGACATATAATAAATTATCGTAACTGCCTTTCATTGTGTTCTGAAATGTGTACCTATCATTCCTCTAATTCCATTATCCAGGGATAAACATGGTGGACAGTATAGTATATAATTTTTATATTTTGTATTCTTTTATATTCTTTTTATCCCTAACAGTGGATCTTGACAGTATTTCACATCAGTATATACTAGATCTAAGTGATATTTTTACATATCTACATACTATTCTATTGTATGGATAACTAGATTTTACTGAATATTGGTGAACATTTTGATTGTTTTCAAGCTGTTGCTTTTTCTCTTTTGAAACAAAGTTGCTTTTCACCAACAAAGCTTATGTAAAGGTTAAGTGCTAAGTACATTTTTATTGAAGGATAAAGAATTTCAGTGAGCAATCTTACACCATTGGTTTTAGCATGTTTCTTATTAGTTAGTGATATCTTAAGATGTGCTGCATTTGCCTGCTGAATCATTGTACTGTTTTATTTTGCAGTAACAATATAAGGAACTTCCTATTCATCAACACTCACATAAAGCTTGATTTTTGTATTCATACATCCTAATTGTTGAATACCTTATTCGGTCCTATTGATGTTTTTAAAAGTTTTCCCCATTTCATAAACACTTACCTCTCTTACTAGTTATTCCTAGACTTTTGTTCTTATTGTTACATCTAAATGTTTAATTCATCTGGATCACCTTAATAAATTAGGAAAATTTGTATCATCCTAAAGTATTAATGATTTCAATACTATTTCTTTTATCATTAAATTGTGAAATTTAACACATCTATATAAAAGTGCATAAACAATAAATGAATAATTATAAAATAAATATCCATGTAACCTGTAACAAAATGAGGTTAAGAAATAGAACTTCACAAGCTCCCAGGTGATTTTTAGAAATAATTCTATTTATTATTTTTAAAGAGAGGGGAAGGGAGAGAGGGAGACCTGGCTGGAAACCTGGCTTGCAACCTGGTTATGTGCCCTGGCTGGGAATCACCTGCCAGGTGATTTATTATTAATCACAAAAACCCTCCCTTCTCAACAGGTAAACACTAACCTTGCTTCTCTTTATAGTTTTATCACCTATAGCTGCACTCCTAACCATTTAGTTTTGCCTGTGATTTAATTTTATATAATTTAATCACACCATTTTTACTCATTTGGTCTTTCTTATGGTGCTTAAATTATGTTAATAAACACTGTCCATATTTTTATGTGTAGATCTGGTTCATTCATCCTTAATGCATATGTTATACCATTGCATGAATATAACGTAACACATTTATTCATTTTTATATTTATAGATATTATTTCCCAATTTTTGACTACTTACAAATGGTGCTGCCATTAACATGCTTACACATCTCTGATGGGTATATATTAGAAGTAGAATTCCTTAGTCATGGGTATCCATATTTTCATTTTTAGTAGATAATGCCAAAATGTTTTCCAAAATGATTGCATCAATTTACATTCCCATTGGCACATTTTTAGTCTGGATATGAATGAGTTCTTTGTGAGTTATATGTGTAGCAATTACCTCTGACAACATACAGCTTGATTTAAAATTTTTGTCAGACTATTTAAAAATATATTTATTATGAAATATTTCAAATGTATTCAAAAATTGTTTGGAAAAGTATAATCTTGACATACCCACCACTAACCTACATTCTTTTTGTTTATTTGTTTGTTTTTCCATTACCATTTAGCCCCCTTATACTACTTCTGCAATCACCACACTGTTGTCCATGGTCATAAATCCTTTTCCTTCTTGATTGATCCTTCCATCTCCTAGCACCAACCCCTGCTGACAGGTGTCATCCTGCTCTCCATCTATGACTCTGTCTCTATTTCATCTGTTAGCTCAGTTTGTTCATTAGACTCCATATATGAGTGAAATCCCATGGTATTTGTCTTTCTTTGACTGGTTTATTTCACTGAGGATAATGTTCTCCAGGTCCATTCATGCTATAACAAAGGGTAAAAACTTCTTCCTTTTTTACAGTCAAGTAATAGTGCATTGAATAAATGTCCCATAGTTGTTTTATCCACTCATCTGTTGATGGACACTTGAACTGTTTCCATATCTCAGCAATTGTAAATAACACTGCAATGAACATAGGGGTGCTTATGTTCTTTTGAATTAGTGTTCTGTGTCCCTTCAGATATATTCCCAGAAGTGGGATTCCTGGGTCAAAAGGTAAGTCCATTTTTAATTTTTTGAGGTATCTCCATACCTCCACAGTGGCTGCGCTAGTCTGCATTCTCAATAACAGTGCAAAATAGTTCCTCTTTCACCACATCTTCACCAGCACTTATTTGTTGAGTTATTGATGATAATTATTCTGACAAGTGTGAGGTGGTATCTCACTGTAATTTTAATTTGCATTTCTCTGATGATTAGTGATGTTGAGCATCTTTTCATATGTCTATTGGCCATCTGTATGTCCTCTTTGGAGAACTGTCTATTCAGGTTCTTTGTCCACTTATTAATTGGACTGTTTTTTGATATTGAATTTAGTAAGTTCTGTATTTTGGATATTAACTCCTTATCAGATGTATCAGCAAATATGTTCACCTATTCTATGGGTTGTCTTTATTGTGTTGATGTTTTCCTTTGCTATGCAAAAACATTTTAGTTTGATGTAGTCCTATCTGTTTATTTTTCCTTTAGTTTCCCTTACTTGAAGAGATATATCAAATAAAATATTGCCATGAGCAATGCCCAAGATTTTACTATGACTTCTTCTAGGATTTTTATGATTTTGAGTCTAATTGTTAAGTTGTTAATATATTTTGAATTTATTCTTGGGTATGATGTCCTTTTTCTTCATATATCTGTTCAATTCTTCCAATACCAATTATTGAATAAACTATCTTAAGACCATTGTATGTGCTTGCTTCTTCTGTCAATTATTACTTGGCTATAAAGTTGTGGTTTTATTGGTGAGGTCCCTATTCTGTTTTATTGATCAATGTGCTTGTTTTTATGTCAGTACCATGCTGTTTTGATTACTGTGGCCTTATAGTATAGTTTGATATTAGGTAGTGTGATTCCTCCAACATTGTTCTTCTTTCTCAGGATCACTGTTGCTATGTGGGACCTTCTGTGGCTCTATATAAATTTTTGGAATATTTGCTCTAGTTCTGTGAAATACATCATTGGAATCTAGATAGGAACTGCATGGAATCTATAGGTAGCATAGACATTTTAATAATGTTAATTCTTCCTATCCATAAATGTGATGTGTGCTTCCACTATCTTGTGTCTTCTTCATTTCTTTCTTTAGTGTCATAATTTTCCTAGTGTAGGTCTTTTTAAATCTTTAGTTATATTTATTCCTAAGTATTTTATTCTTTAAAGAAAGATTTTATTTATTTATTTTTAGAGAGAGGAGAAGGGAGAGAGAGAGAGAGGGAGAGGAACATCAATGAATGGTTGCCTCTCGAGCTTCCCCACCTGGGGACCTGGCCCTCAACCCAGGCATGGGCCATGACTGGAAATAAAACTGATGAACCTTTGGTTTGAAGGCTGGCCCTCAATCCACTGAGCTGCACTAGGGGGGCTATTTTGTTCCTTTTGAAGCAGTTCTGAATGGGATTGTTTCCTTAATTTCTCTTTCTGTTACTTTGTTATTAGCATATAAACATGCTACTGATTCTGGATATTAACTTTGTATCTTGCTACTTTGTTGAATTTATCTATCAGTTCTAGTAGTTTCTTGGTGGAATCTTTGGGATTCTTTATGTACAATATTATGTCATCTGCAAATAAAGACAGTTTTACTTCTTCTTTTCCAATTTGGATGCCTTTTATTTCTTCTATTTGACAGATTGCTATGGCTAGGACTTCCAGTACTAGGCTGAATAAGAGATGAAAATGGGCCCTGGATGCTGTGGCTCAGTGAATTGAGCACTGGCCTGTGAATCTAAGGGTCAGGGTTCGATTCCCAGTCAGGGCACATAACCAGGTTGCAAGCCCAGTCTCCAGCCAGGTCCCCAGCTGGAAGCAGGTGAAAGACAACCATACATTGATGTTTCTCTCCCTTTCTTCCTCCCTCCCTTCTCCTCTCTCTAAAAATAATGAATAAAACATAAAAGAAAATGGACATCACTGTGTTGTTCTGGATCTTAGGGGGATGCTTGTAGGTTTTGCCCATTGAGTATGATGCTGGCACTGGGGTTGTTATATATGTCATTCATTATGTTTAAGCATGTTCCCTGTATTCCCACTTAGAATTTTTATTACAAATGCATGCTAAATTTTATCAAATGCTTTTTTCTGCATCTATTGATATGTCCATGTGGTTTTTATCCTTCATTTTTTTGTGGTGTATCACATTTCTTAATTTGGAAATGTTGGATCTACCTTGCATTCCCAGAACAAATCCTACATGATTTTGTGTATAATCTTTTTGATATATTTCTGTATTTAGTTTGCTAATATTTTGTTGAGTTTTTAGTATCTATGTTCATCACGGATAATGGCCTTTAATTTTCTCTTATTTACTTATTTTTTGTGTAGTGTGTCTATCTGGTTTTAGAGTTAGGAAAATGTTGGCCTCTTAAAATGAACTTGGGCCCTGGCTGGTGGCACAGTGGATAAGGCACTGGCCTGAAAACCCAAAGGTCGCTGGTTCGATTTCCAGCCAGGGCACATAACCAGGTTGCAAGCCAGGTCTCCAGCCAGGTCCATAGCTGGAGGCAGATGAAAGGCAACCATACATTGATGTTTTTCTCCCTCTCTGCCTCTTTTCCTTCCCCTCTCTCTAAAAATAATAAATAATCTTTTAAAATAAATAAAATAAAATGAATTTAGGAGCTTTCCTTCCTCTTGAATTTTTGAAGTAGGTCGAGGAGAAGAGGTGTTAATTCTTCTTGGAATATTTTGTAAAATTCACCTGTGAAGCCATCCAGTCCAGGGCTTTTGTTTGTTGGGTTTTTGTTTTTTTGTTTTTGTTTTTTATTACTGCTTTAATTTTACTAGGTGTAATCTGTCTATTCAGAGTCTCTGATTCTTCCTGATTTAGTTTCGGAAGAGTGTGTATTTCTAGGTATTTATCCATTTCATCCAGGTTGTGCAATTTGTTGGTATATAGTTGTTCATAACATTTTCTTACAATCCTTTGTATTTCTTTGTAGCCAGTTGTGATTTCTACTCTTTCATTTCTGAGTTTATTTATTTGGCTCCTTTCTCTTTTTATCTTGACCAGTTTGATTGAAGGTTTATCAGTCTTGTTAATCTTTTCAAATAACTAGCTTTTGGACTAATTGATATATTTTGTTTCATTTTTAGTATTTATTTTTTAAAGATTTTATTCATTATTTTTAGAGAGAGGGAAAGGCAGGGAAGAAGCAAGGGAGAGGAACATCAATATATAGTAGCCTTTCCCCTGCCTCCAGCTGGGAACATGGCTTGCAACCCAGGCATGTGCCCTGACTGGGAATCAAACCAGCAACCCTTGGGTTCACAGGAGGGCATTCAATCCACTGAGACACACCAGCCAGGGCTGTTTCATTTTTAAAGACTCATTTATTTTTCCACTTTATTGTTTCCTTCTTTCTACTCACTTTGGGCATTGTTAGTTGTTCCTTTTCAAGCTCTTTTAGGCATAAATTTAAATGATTGATTTGAGCTATTCTTTGTTTTTTTGAGATAGACCAGTAATACTATGAATTTCCTTCTTAGGATTGTTTTCCTAGTGTCCCACAAATTTTAGGTTGTTTTGTTCTCGTTTTAATTTGTTTCAATGTATCTTTTTACTTCTTCCTTGGTCTTATTGTTGACCCATTCATTGTTTAATAACATGTTGTTCAGCTTCCATACCTTTGTGCATTTTTCAGTGTTCTCCCTGTGATTGATTTTAGTTTCATAGTATTGTGGTCAGAGAAGATGCTTGGTATAATTTCAATCTTCTTAAATTTACTGAGACTTGTTTGTATTTTAATATGTGGTATATCTTAGAAAATGTTCCATGTGCATTTGAAAAGTATGTATATTCTGCTACTTTGGTGTGAAATGCTCTGAATATAGCAACTAAATCCATTTGATTTAGTGTGTTCATTTGAGGCCACTGTCTCCTTGTTGACTGTCTGGAAGATCTATCAATTGAAGTCAGTGGGGTGTTAAACCCCCCTACTATTACTGTATTTCTGTCAATTTCTCACTTTGTGTCCATCAAGATTTGCTTTGCATATTTAGGCGCTCCTATGTTGCATGCATAAATGTTTATAAGGGTTTTATCCTCTTGTTGTATTGTTCCCTTTATTATTATGTAGTGTCTTTTGTGTCTTACTATAGCCTTTATCTTAAAGTATTTTGTTGAGTATAAGTATTGCTGCCCAGCTTTATTTTCCTTTCCATTTATATGAAATACCTTTTTCCATCCCTTTAATTTTATTTTTTAATTAAAAAATATTTTATTTACTTGTTTTTAGACAGAGGGAAAGGGAGCCCACCCCTTTACTTTTAGTGTGTGTATATCTTTCCATCTAAGGTGGGTCTCTTGGGACAGCATGTATATGGGTCTTATTTTCATGTTCATTCAGCTACCATGTGCCATTTAAGTCATTTACATTTAAGGTGATTATGGTTAGATACACATTTAGTGCCATTTTATTTTTAAATGAATTTCCACCAGTTTTTATTTCTCCTCTTCCCCCTCCTCCTCTGCCTTCTTCTTCTTCTTCTTCTTCTTCTTCTTCTTCTTCTTCTTCTTCTTCTTCTTCTTCTTCTTCTTCTTCTCCTTCTTCTAGCAAGCCCTTTAATATTTGTTGCAGTGCTGGTTTGGTCTTAACAAACTCCTTTAGCTTTATCTTGTCTGGGAAGCTCTTTATCACCTTTAATTTTAAATAATAGCTTTGCTGGGTAATGTAGTCTTGGTTGTAGGTCCTTGCTTTTCATTACCTTGGATAATTCATGTCAATCCATCCTATCCTAAAATGTTTCTGTTGAGAAATCAGATGAGAGTCTAATTGGAGCTCTCTTGTAAGTAACTGCTTACTTTTCTCTTGTGGCTTTTAGGATTCTCTCCTTGTCTTTAAGCGTTGCCCTTTTAATTATGATGTGTTTTGATGTAGGCCTATTTGAGTCCATCTTGTATGGGACTCCCTGCATTTCCTGTATTTGTGTGCCTTTTTCCTTCACCAGACTAGGGAGGTTTTCAGTCATTGTTTCTTCAAATAGGTTCCTAATCCCTTGCTCACTTTCTTCTCTGTCTGGGATTCCCATGACGTGGATATTATTATGCATCATGTTGTCCCAAAGTTTTCTTAAGCTCTCCTCATTTTTTCAAATTCTTTATTTTTGCTGCTCTGC
Source organism: Noctilio leporinus (assembly GCA_004026585.1). Taxonomy (NCBI): domain Eukaryota; kingdom Metazoa; phylum Chordata; class Mammalia; order Chiroptera; family Noctilionidae; genus Noctilio; species Noctilio leporinus. The sequence goes on along the minus strand of PVIW01011407.1, from coordinate 29,079 downwards.
TTGGTTTTTTTTTTTTTTTTTTTTTTCTGCCTTGTCTTCCAGATTCATGATTTGACCTTCTGCTTCAGCTAACCTACTTCTATTCCTTACAGTATATTCTTTATTTCAGATATTGCATTCTTTATTTCTGACTGGTCCATTTTCTATTGTTTCTATGTTTTTTCATACTGTTGAGTATCATTATAATCATTAAATTCTATAGCTGGCAAATTGCTTGCCTCCCTTTCATTTAGTTCTTCTGGAGAATTCTCTTATTCTTTGATTTGAGATGTTTCTTTGTCTTCCCATTTTGGCTGCTTCTTTTTAAAATATTTTATTTATTTATTTTTAGATAGAGGGGAAGGAAGGAAGAGAGGAGGAGAAACATCAATGTGTGGTTGCCTCTGGTGCACCCCTAACTAGGAACCTGGCCTGCAGCCCAGACTTGTGCCCTAACTGGGAATTGAACCAGCGGCACTTTGCCTCACAGGCTGGCACTCAATCCACTGAACCACACCAACAAGGGCTGCTTCTTTGTACTTGTTTCTATGTATTAAATTGATCTGTGCTGACTGTGGTGCAGCCCTGTGTCAGATGCTTCCTGTGACTGGCCCTGGCAACCTATTTGGAACTACCAGCATTCCACAGTTTGTGGTTCCCGGTGCTGGGCATGAGTGTGTGCTGAAAGAACCAGGCTGCACATTAGGCTGGGTTTTACCAGCACTGGGCTCTGGTTAGGGTCAGCTAAAGTCTCAGAGTTCCCATAGGTCCACCTTTGTCTAAGAGCCTTCTGCTAGGCTTGGTCTCTAAAATAGCCTCCAGCTGTACTCTTCAGCTGTTACAAATTCCAGAAGAACAGGCCAAGACACCGGATGTGTAAGATGAGTTCAGCTGGCCCCCTTGAATATATACTTTTCTTTGCTCTCTTAATAGTCTGACTAATTCTGCTGAGGCAGGTGGAACATGAGCCAGTGATTCCACCTGCCTCGGAATCTTCTTTTTTTAATTTTCCTCTCCCTTCCGAGAGGCACTTCTCTCTTGCACCTTCTAATAAGTTTCATCCACAGGACAGTACAGTTACAACAAATCAAGCTGTTGGTTATGTACTCCTGCTTCAGGTCTCTCCATATGAACCTATACCCCAAGAAGAAATAAAGGGATAGCTCTACATCCATTCCCAACAGGAGGCAGCTTCAGAAGTTGTACCAGCAACACCCTATCCCCACCCCCACCCTGGTAAAAACAATGAAAACAGCCTGGAATCTAAGGCCCAGAGACTGCCATTTTGCTTGCCCCATCACCTGCCACCTACAGATCTTGCAAAATAACCAATGGCCTGCAGCCACACCTGACATCTTGTGTTCCCAAAACTCCCACTCCCTGTTTTGCAAGAATTAACTGTTTTAGCCCGTGGTTAGGTCACTAAGCTTGCCTTGACTCTGACTATCCTGTTTCCCAAGACTAAAGCCCTTAAAATCCACCTCTGTGCTGTGGCTCACTGCTGCAGTCATTCCAGCCTGCCTGTTTGCAGCTCACCAACAAAGGCTTTGGATCAACCCTAATGGCTCCCTCTCTCTTGCACAAACCTAACACAAACTATTCAGGTATTTTTTCCCCTTTGGGTTTGTTCTGGTAGTTTGTGTCTTTCCAGGAACTTGATTGTTTTATCTAACTTATTTAATTAATTGGCATACAATTATTCATAGCATTCTCTTAAAATCTTTTTAAAAATTCTACCTTGGCTGGTGTGGCTCAGTGGATTGAGCACCAGTCTGTGTACCAAAGGGTCGTTGGTTTGATTCCCAGTCAGGGTACATGCCTGGGTAGCAGGCCAGGTCCCCAGTTGGGGGTAAGCAAGAGGCAATCACACATTGATGTTTCTCTCCCTTTCTTTCTCCATCCTTTCTCCTCTCTAAAAATAAATAAATAAATTTTAATTTTTTCTGTAACAGCAGTAGTAATAGCCGCTCTTTCATTTTGGATTTTAATAATAACAGTCTTCTCTCTTTTTTCTCAATAGGAGTGAGGGGGAGGAGTAGGCAAAGAAGGGGAGAAATTTAGTCAAGGAACTAGCATGGAAGAACCATGGACATGGACAACAGGTAAAATTGACTTTGGTGGGGAGTGGTTGGGTGGGAAAGGGTAGAGAGGAGAGGGAAAATAGAATGCATGTAATGCAACCACAATAAAATTAAATTTAAAAAATAACTAAAAGGCTGTCCATTTAGTTGAATGCTTTCAAGAAACAATTTTTGATTTTATTGAATTTCTTTGTATTTTTCATCTCCTCTATTCCATTAATTTCTGCTCTAGTCTTTATGATCTCCTTCCTTCTAGTTGCTTTGGTTTGTTATGCTTAGGTTCCTTACTTGATAAGGTGGAAAGTTAGTGTTTGGAGATCTTTCTTTTTTTAATGTATGTGACTACAAATACAAATTTTACTTTAAGCACTACTTTACATGAATACCATAAGTTGTAGTATGTTGTGTGTTAATTTTCATTTCTGTAAAAGTATTTCCTAATTTCTTTGTGATTTCTTGTCACACTTACTATTTCTAATTGTGTTGTTTAATTTCTACATATTTTCCAATTTTTTTCTATTATTATATGTATTAACTATTGTTGTTGTTGTAATGAATGACATGAAACTCGCCACAAGGTCAATGGCTCCCACAATTCTTTTTGAAAAATTAATTTTACTGTTGCTGTATTACATCCACCCCCTTTTTACTCCCCTCTGTCCCCTTCGCCGCCCACTGACTCCCCCAAAACATCAATCCCACTTGTTGTCCATGTCCATGTTTCTTCCATACTAGGTTTTTGACTAAACTGCTCCCCTTTTTTGCCTCTTCCTCCTCCTTCCCCCAGCGCCCCTTCTCCCTGCCCACTGAAGGTCTGATCACTGTATTCATGTATGTGGTTCTGTTTGCTGGTAGTTTGTTTTGTTCATTATTCCCCTATAATGGGTGAGATCATATGGTATATGTCTTTCACTAACTGGCTTATTTCACTAAGCATAATACTCTCCAGTTCCATCCATGTTGTTGCAAAGGATAGAAGTTCCTTCTTTCTTTCTGCTGTATAGAATTCCATTGTGTAAATGTACTAAAGTTTTTTGATCCAATCATCCACTGATGGGCACTTAGGCTATTTCCAGCACTTGGCTATTGTAAATAGTGCTGCTATGAACATAGGGGTACATCGGTTCTTATGAATTAGTGTTTCAGGATGCTTTAGGTATATATAGTCCAAGTAGTGGAATTGCTGAATCAAAAGGCAGATCCATTTTTAGTTTTTTGAGGAAACTCCATACTGCTTTCCATAGTGGCTGCACCAGCTTGCATTCCCACCAACAGTGCATCAGGGTTCCCTTTTCCCCACATCCTCACCAACACTTATTGTTTGTTCATTTGTTGATGATTGCCATTCTGACAGGTGTGAGATGGTATCTTGTTATGGTTTTAATTTGCATCTCTCTGATGGCTAGTGATGTTGAGCATTCTTTCATATGCCTTTGGACCCTTTGTATGTCTTCCTCAGTGAGTTGTCTGTTCAGGTCTTTTGCCCATTTTTTAATTGGGCTGTCTGTCTCCCTGGTGATGAGTCTCATTACTTCCTTATATAGTTTGGAGATCAAACCCTTGTCTGAAGTATCATTGGCAAATATGTTTTGCCATACAATTGGATCTCTTTGAATTTTGCTGGTGTTTTTTTTTTTTTTTTTTTTTTTTTTTTTTTTTTTTTTTTTTTTTTTTTTTTTTTAGCTGAACAGAAATATTACAATTTGATATAGTCCCATTTGTTCATTTGTTCTTTTATTTCATTTGCCCTTGGTGAAGTATCAGTAAACATATTTCTGCATAGGATATCCAAAAGTTTACTGCCTCTATTTTTCTCTAGGACCTTTATGATGGCACTGCTTATGTTTAAGTGCTTTATCCATTTGAGTTTATTCTGGTGTATGGTGTAAGTTGGTGGTCTAGTTTTATCTTCTTGCATGTTGCTGTTCAGTTATCCCAACACCACTTGCTGAAGAGACTGTTTTTACTCCATTTGGTGTTCCTTCTCCCTTTGTTGAATATTAATTGACCATTGAGTCCAGGGTTTCTTTCAGGGCTCTCTATTCTGTTCCATTGATCTATATGTCTATTCTTATGCCAGTATCAGACTGCTTTGATAATAGTAGCTTTGTAGTATAGTTTGATGCCTGGTGTTGTGATTTGTCCTACCTTGTTCTTCTTTCTCAAGATTGCTGATGCTATGCATGGGTGTTTTTGGCTCCGTATAAATTTTTGAAGTATTTTTTCTATTTCTGTGAAGTCTGTCATTGGTATTTTAATTGGGATTGCATTGAATCAATAGATTGCTTTGGGTAGTATGGATATTTTAATGATGTTCATTGTTCCCATCCATGAACATGGTATATGCTTCTATTTATTTGTAGTGCCTTTAATTTCTTTCTCCATTGTTTTGTAGTTTTCTGAGTACAGATCTTTTACCTCCTTGGTTAACTTTATTCCTAAGTACTTTATTTTTCTTGTGGCTATGGCAAATGGGATTTGTTTTCTCACTTCTATTTCTGATGTTTCATTATTGGTATACAACAATGCTTTTGATTTCTGGATATTGACTTTATATCCAACTATTTTCCTAAATTTACTTATTAGGTCAAGTAAGTTTTTGGTGGAGCCAATTGGGTTTTGTATGTACACTATCATATCACTATTATAATGACAGTTTGACTTCCTCCTTTCCAATTTGGATATCATTGATTCCTTTTTCTTCCATGATAGCTATGGCTAGAACTTCTGAAATGATGTTGAATATCTCGTTCCTGATATTAGGGGCAAAGCTTTTAATTTTTACCCATTGAATATGATGTTGGCTTCTGGTTTCTCATGTATGGATTTTATGATGTTGAGGTATGCTTTCTCCATTCCCATTTTGCTGAGGGTTTTGATCATAAATGGTTGCTGTACTTTATCAAATGGCTCTTTCAGTATCTATTGATATGATCATATGCTTTTTGTCTTTCATTTTGTTGATGTGGTGTATTATATTTATTGATTTGCAAATGTTGTACTATCCTTGCATCCATGGGATGAAACCCACTTGGTCATGGTGTGTGATCTTTGTAATATACTGCTGTATCCGGTTGGCCAATATTTTGTTGAGAATCTTAGCATCTATGTTCATCAGAGATGCTGGCCTATAGTTTTCTTTCTTAGTTGTGTCTTGACCTGGTTTTGGGATTAGAATAATATTGGCCTTATAGAGTTTGGGAGTCTTCCCTCTTCTTGGATTTTATAGCATAGGTTCAGCAGAATAGGAGTTAGTTGTTCTGTAAATGTTTTGTAGAATTTACTTGTGTATCCAACTGGTCCGGGGCTCTGGTGCATTGGGAGGTTTTGGATTACTTCTTCAATTTCACTAGTTGTTATTGGCCTATTCAGGCTTTCTGCTTCTTCTGGATCCAGTTTTGGTAGATTGTACATTTCCAGAAATGTGTCCATTTCACCCAGGTTGTCATATTTCTTGTCATATAGTTGTTTGAAGTAATTTCTTACAATCTTTTGTATTTCTGAAGTATCAGTTGTGATTTCTCCTCTGTTATTTCTGATTCTGTTTATTGGGTCCTCGCTCTCTTTTTCTTGATGATTCTGGTTAAAGGCTTGTCAAGTTTGTTAATTTTTTTCAAAGAACTACCTCCTGGACTTGTTGGCTCTTCGAAATGTAGTTTGAGTCTTAGATTTATTTAGTTCTGTTCTGATCTTGATGATTTCCTTCCTTCTACTTTCTCTGGGCTTTGTTTGTTATTTCTTCTCTAGTTCTTGCAGCTTTATGGTTAGGTTGTTTGTATAAACTTCTTGTAACCATTTTAGGTAGGCCTGTATTGCTATAAATTTCTCTCTGAGGACTGTCTTTGCTGTGTCCCATAGGTTTTGGACTGTTGTGTATTCATTGTCATTTTTTTTTCAGAAACTTTTTTATTTCATCTTTGATCTCATTGTTAACCCATTCATTGCTTAAAAGCATGCTATTCAGTCTCCATGAGTTAGAGTGTTTTTGATTTTTTCCCTTGAGATTGGTTTCTAGTTTCAAGCCATTGTGATCTGAGAAGATGCTGGATATGATTTCAATTTCCCTATATTTGTGGAGGCTTGTCTTGTGACCTACCATGTGGTTTATCTTAAAGCATATTCCATATGCATTTGAAAAGAATGTGTATTTTCCTTCTTTGGGGTGAAAGGTTCTGTATATATCATTTAGGTCCATTTCTTCTAGAGTGTTGTTCAATGCCACAACATCCTTGGTGATTTTCTGTTTGGAAGATCTGTCCATTGTTGATAGTGGGGTATTAAAATCCCCTACTATTAGTGTGTTGCTGTCTATATCCTTCTTGAAGTCCTCCAAGATTTTCCTTACATATTTGGGAGCACCTATGTTGGGTACATATAGGTTTACCAGCATTATCTCTTCTTGATGGATTGTTCCCTTAAGTATTATGAAATGTCCTTCTTTATCCCATTTTATGGCCTTCATCGTAAAATCTATTTTGTCTGAAATCAGTATTGCTACTCCAGCCTTTTATTCATGTCCATTTGCTTGATATATGTTTTTCCATCCCTTCACTTTCAATCTGTGTCAATCTTTTGTTCTGAGGTGGGTCTCTTGAAGGCAGCATATATGTGGATCATGTTTTCTTATCTATTCAGCTACCCTCTGTCTTTTGGTTGGCACATTTAATCCATTTACATTTAAGGTTATTATTGATTGATATTCATTTAATGCCATTTTCCCATTCTGTACCTGTGTTCCTCTTTGTCTCTCTCTGTTTCTTCCTCCCCCTCCTCCTCCTCCTCCTCCTCCTCCTCCTCCTCCTCTTCTCCTTCTCCTTCTTCTCCTTCTCCTCCTCCTCCTCCTCCTACTCCTCCTCCTCCTCCTCCTCCTTTTTCTTCTTCTTCTTCTCCTTTTGCAGAGCCTTTAGCATTTCTTGCAATGCTAGTTTGGTAGAGATGTATTCTTTTCGTCTTCTTTTGCCTGGGAAACTCCTTATTTCTCCGTCCATTTTGAATGAGAGCCTTGCTGGGTAGAGTATTCTTGGTTGCAGGCCTTTGTTTACCATTACCTGCAATATTTTTTTGCCATTCCCTTCTGGGTTTTAGTGTTTCTGTTGAATAATCACTTGATAGCCTTATTTGAGCCCTCTTATATGTTATTTGCTGTTTCTCTCTTGATGCTTTTAGGATTTTCTCTTTGTGTCTGAAATTTGCCGTTTTAATTATGATGTGCCTTGGAGTTGGTCTGTTTGGGTTGACCTTCATTGGGATCCTCTGTGCTTCCTGAACTTGAGTAATGTTTTCACTCATCATATTAGGGAAGCTTTCTATCACTACTTTTTTGAATAGGTTTTCCATTACTTGTTTCTCTTCTCCTTCTGGTATCCCTATAATATGGATATTATTGTGTTTGATGTTGTCCTGCAGCTCTCTTAAAACCTCTTCATTCTTGTGCATCCTTTTTTCATTCTCTTGCACTGTCTTGGAATATTTTTCTATATTGTCCTCCAACTCATTGATCCGGTCCTCTGCTTCCTCTAGCCTACTGTTGATTCCTTCTGCTGTATTTTTCAATTCAGAAATTGTATTCTTCTTTTGCTACTGGCTCTTACTGATTGTTTCTAAGTCCTTTTTAATGCTGATGTAGCTCTCAGTAAGTTCATTGTAACTTCCATAGAGTTTTTTTGTAGTTCCCTTGGAGTTGTTTATAGTTTTCTTTGAGCTGGCTGAACTCAGTGAACTTCTCTATCATCATTGTTTTGAATTCCATATCTGATAGTTTTTTTGCCTCTGTTTCATTTAGTGATCTTTCTGGAGATTCTTCCTTTCCTTTTGGGGATGGACTGATTCCTTTTTCCCCATTTTGGGTGTCTGTTGTTGCTTGCTTTTGTCTTGGATTAATCTGCTTTTGTTCTCTGCCTTTGTGGAGCACCCTTCTGTGTTAGATTTGTGGAGTTTAGTGTTGCAATCTCCTAGATTTCCTTAAATTGTTGCCCATGAGGTGGTCTTTATGTCATTAACTTGAGCTGTCTAGTTATATTTTGGATTTGTTGTATGTGTTGCTCCTGTCCCTGCAGTTGGTTGATTGAGAGACACTCCTTCTATCACATCTTATACATTGTTTTAGAGCTGCTCCTAAAACAGAAACACCAGTCTAGGCAAAATAACCACACCTTCAGAGATATCCTTCTCCTTTAATCCCCCTTTCGACTGCCTATGATCCTAGCTATATACCCATACCCTCCAAGGTATTCCCCACTTTCATTCACACCCTCAGCTGCAACTGGGCCAGTCTTAATAGGGATGTAGATATGATAAGACTGTTGTATGAGGGGAAAATGTGATTAATTTGACTAAAGTATAGGTAATTTTGATGCATGCAAAGAAGCAGCAAAGATAGCAGGATATGAGAGAGAAAACCAACTTATCAATTCTATAGAAATGAGGAGGGGGAGAATCAGAAAGCCTGAAGTGTGAGTGAACAGTATAAGCCTATATATATAGTTGCTGCATCTACCTCCCTGTTCACCCTTAGTGAGCCCTGATTGGTCCAGGTGGAGCCAGAACCTGTATGCTTTTAGCAGAAAAAACGAATGTGTAGTCCCTAGTAGCACACCCATAAAAAAAAAAAAAAAAAAAAAAAAGGAAAGAAAGAGAGAAAAAAGAAAAAAGAAAGAAAGTGTTTAAGCTGTTGGGGAGGGGAGGAATACTTAGATTGAGGACTGGGAATGAGTTGTAGCAGGAGAGTGACTAGATTTTAAAACAAGAGTAGTGGGGGAGGGTGTTGGGTTTTTAGGTGGATTGAGTTAGGGGATGAGTAAAAATATGTGAGTTGGGATACACTATGGTATAAACAGGATTTACTTAAAATGCACTAATTGTGAGGGTTGGAAGTAGCTTTTGAAAAGAATATGTTAGGGATTAGTAGTTCATGTAGCTCTCAGTGTAACTCAGGTGCTTGAGATTAGCAGCAATCCATTTCCTGAGTCTACCTCTTTTTCTTGATCAAGTGTCTGCAGTCTACAGTCTAGCTGTGTGGTCTTGGAGTGGCAGGGCCTATGGCTGTCACAGTCATGGCTGATTCTGATTGCCAGCCCCCAGGTAGGCTGAGCCTCCAGTAGCCTAGCTGGGTTTCTGTGCTGCTAGTGTTTTGGGGCCCTTCCTTCTCTCACTAGTTCTGTGTGAAGACCTGCAGGGTGCTTCTATGGCTGCTCCTCCCCTTTCAGCTCCTGGAGGAGGTCCCTGCCTGCAGTGGGCACCTGCAGTCTGCCAGCTAAAGCTACTCTTCCCCCCTCCAGCTCCTCGAGGAGGCCTTTGTTACCTGCAATGGGCATGCCAGTTGCACCAGCTGCAATCTCCTGGCATGTAGTTTCGAGTTTTTGTGGGAGCCTGCATGTAGGTCTGGGTGCATGGGGTTGGGCCTCCTCCCTTGTCCGGGCTCCAAGCTGCCCTTTTCCCAGTGGCACAGTGGCACAATTTTCAGCCCTCTTGCTGCTCTGGCCAGTGCACTTCTCTGCTTCCCTGCTCCTGCTCCCCAAGGGTCTCTCCTCCTCCACCTCTGGCCCCAGGAGCTGCTTCCTCTCTCTCAGCCTCCAGAAGAGGGTGGCTCTCACACAGTCCCTCCCCTGCAGGTATTCAATTCCTCATTTCCCTCCCCAGAGTTTTCACTCACTGTCCACACTTCACTGCTCAGATTTCTAGTCACCAGGGAGCCTGGAGCTGTTTTCAGTTTGAGCTGCCCTGCTGGGCAGAGCTGCCACTGCCCAGAGCCAACCTCCACCTGCCTGCTGGTTCAGAACTGCCTCACCTGTTCTCCCGTAGGTCTCTGCAGCTTCTGGGCTGTGCACCCCTGAGTCCAGATGCTTACTGCTCCAATTCTTAGGGACTTGCAGACATCTTGTGCTCCCTACCCTATCCTCCAGCTGCTCTGGCACTCCAAAACATCATCAGCACTGATCTCTACTCTGTTACCATCTTTTCCCCCTCCCCCACAATTCTTTACCTTTATCCTTACCTGTCTTCTTACACTGACTTGGTAGAGGGAAGGCTGGAGTGATTGTTATAGGCAGTAGAGCTCACCTAGATGCTTTTGGTAAACTTTTATGAAGGTATCTGGTCCCAATTGCTGGAGTTGCTTTTCATGATAAATACTGTCTCTTAGTCATCACCATTGCCAGGTAAGCAGCTCAACTCTAACACAATATCTTACTTTGCTTATATTTGCATGTATTTTCATACAAGCTTTTACCTCAATACTCATTTTTAATTCATTCCTAGGAGTGGTGAGCAACCAATAATTAAGAAAGCATTTTCTCTTTTGGGGTGGTATCTTGACTCATACAAGTTCTAGCAAGTGTGATAAGTGACAAGCAAGCTCTGAGTGCTAAAATATTTTTCTTGACAAAATGTGATGAGTAATAGGTTTGATGAGTTCTGAAGCCAGTGAGTACCAAGGTATCAGTGTTCTTATAAATGAAGATGTATTTTGTGAAGTGTTTAGAAGATCAACTAAAGATGTCCCTATCTAGTGGGATTGATGGAGAATGAAGTAAAATAATGCAGGGCAGTGATATGAACATATCTGTTGTATGAAATTGTTATTCTATTGAACATGGCAAGGTGTAAGGCAAAGAGACCAGTAAATGTCGCAATGATGCAGGAGTTTATTGCTACTTGCATCCTATAGGGGAGTGGCAGTGGAACCAGAGTGGGAACTGGAAGGATTCCCAAGATCCTGATGAGGTCATTAATCATTGAGACCTGTTCTTTATTGGAACAGTTGAGTATTTTCAATCATATACTAAATGTTTTTATATAAATTATATCATTTAATCCTGACAACTCTATAGCATACTTAGAACTATTAACCACATTTTATAGATGAGGCACAGAGAGATTTAATATCCAATTTTTCAACCAAGGTTAAAGAACAGGTAAGTAAATGCAATTAATTCTATCTCAGATCTGTTCAAAGCCATGCTTTCCATTGAGAATGCCGAAGTCTTCAGCACTTCGATCCTTCAACCATTTGAAAACCACAAGTCTAACCACCTGCATGAAAACCTGTTCACAGAGCATTCAGGAGTTCCCTACCCACCACAAATATTTTGCTTCTTTCCCAACTAACCATTTCTTAACAACTATAACAACAATGCTTCCCTCTTTTAAAGGCATCTTCTCTTTTATTAAAAAGGATTTCTTGAAACCATTTACATCAAACTGGTTAGTAGCAACTTTGAATTCATAATGAGCCACAGTCTTCTTAAAAACTAGTTTTAGTCAAGGAACTAGCATGGAAGAACCATGGACATGGACAACAAGTGGGATTTACTTTGAGGGGGAGTGGGTGGATGGGGAAGGGGACAGAGGGAAGTAAAAAGGGGATGGATGTAATACAACAATGATAAAATTAAATTAAAAAAAAGTAGTTTTAAGAACACTTTCTTGACTAAACTGCTCCTCTTCTTTGTCTTCTTCTCCCCCTCCCCACTGCACACTGAAGGTCTGTTCCTTGTATTCATGTCACTGGTTCTGTTTTGCTTGTTTGTTAGTTTTGTTCATTATTGTCCTGTAATGGGTGAGATCATATGGTATTTGTCTTTCACTGACTGGCTTATTTTACTAAGCATAATACTGTCCACATGGACAAGTGGGATTGGCTGTGGGGGTTGTGTAGGGAGGGTGGGGAAGGGGAGAGCAGGGGTGGGGAATGGAATGAATGTAATACAACAACAATAAAATTAAATTAAATTAAAAACAAACAAAACTTTCAGTTGAAAAAAACAAGAGAATACTTTCTTCTTTCTGTTACATCTGTTGCAAGATAACACATCAATAACAATAAATACTCTTAGAATAATATCAAAATCCTTAGCAACAAAGTTTAGTGTGATAAGTGCCTAAAAGTGACCAGTTTTTGATAGTGTTTCTCATTCCCGATAAATAGGATAGAGACGAAAAACTATTTTATTCTGAATGAGTGTTAAGGACATACCATTGAAGGAGATAATCGGGCATGGTACAAACTGGGCTACAGAGGGCATGATACTGTGCACAAACTAATAAGTTTTTATGACTGATTTTGAGATCTGAAAAATCTAAGGACAAGTTGCTATGGAATTATGACTTTAGTAGCTCAGCTAATAAAAGTGTTTCACATCCCCAGGAGTTCCTCAAAAGGGTAGCTTGTCCAGCTGCCCTGTACATTTTAAACTTCAAAAAAAATGTGTCTGCCTAGAGTATATATTTCTGTTATGACTTAGCAGCAGAATCAGGTGGCTGGGCCTTTTTATCTTCCTATTTTCAATCTTTTTTCCAAATGTACATATTTGAATTATATTTCTTATTATTAATTTCTTTTTAATATTTTTTTTCTTTTATTGATTCCAGAGAGAGGGGAAGGGAGGGAGACAGAGAAAGATATAAACATCTATTGGTTGCTTCTTACACTAGCCCTGAATGGGGTCCAAACCAGCAACCTGGACATGTGCCATGACTGGAATCAAACCTGTCACCTTTAGTTTTGCAAGAGGTAACCAACCAACAAGCCACACCAGTAAGGGCTTGTCATTATATTTCTCATTATTGAAAGACTATAATAAATTTATGGTAATAGTAAATTATGAGAACAAAAGTTAGAAAAGAAAATCCCAATTATTACCTTTCTTAATTTATCCTACCTGATCCAATTTGTTTTCAAGAACTGAACTGCAAAGGAGATGGTGGCTAATAGTGACTGGTGGTAGGTGGGAGGGTGAGGGGAGGGGAGACTGTTACCTTTCTGTTCTTGTGGCTTAGAAGATGAGTAATCCTCTCTGTCAACAGAGCCACTAAAAATGTAACAATGGTTAATATGATTATGGTAATCAGAGAAAGGCAAATTTTATCTATAGGAATAAGGGGCCACTTTGATCTCTGGTATTAACAATGACAAAAATGAGTGACAGGGCCTGGTGTGGTAGGTGGTGGAAAGTTGGTAAGCAGTCCATTCTTGCAGTGCAGATGATGAGAGGGGAAAATGGGGACCAGAGTTGGAGGATAACATAATCCTCACATGATCAAGACCTGCCGTGAAGTCCCTATATTGCCGGGCTTCTTTCTCCTCTGAGTGCCTGCTCCCTACTGGCCTGCAGATGATGGTGTTGGAGGCCAAGAGAAGGATGATGTAAATTTCTTAAATTCCAGCAGGTTGGTGTGAGGGAACCACTGGGACTCCTGGGGTGGTAAAATGGCTGAACCTAATGGCTTTCCCCAAACCCCTGCAGACCCATGGTGGGTAACTGAATTTTTTTAGGTGGGGAGTGGCAGGGGTGGGGGAGGCTGAATTAGGTGAAAGTCTCCTGAAAGACACCCAGAGATTCAGTTACAGTTTATAAATAATCAGCTTCTCTCAGATTGGCAAGCTTGTCCTTTATCTTTACTCTTCTCTCTCCAGTTTCATTGAAGGAACTAAGGTGTGGGCTGGTGTGTGGAGAACAACTAGAATCCTGGGGTTCAGACAGAGAAATTTAGAGATAAATTGAAAATAATTTGTCTGATTCAATGCCAGCCTGAGAGGGTGGGGAGGAAAGGAATGGTGGGCCTTACAATGACTAGGCCTAGTGTTAGGGGTTGTAGGGTGGGGACACAGATCCAGGAGAAAGGGATAGAGACTGGAGTGGAACCAGGAAGTACGAAATTTTGGGCAAGGATGGTTATGAGGATCCTGGATTCAAAATAATAATGTTTGTCTTATCTTTGGGGCTGGTGAATCCCCAGAGAACTCTCCCCATACTCCTTCTTTTCTGTCTGCAGGCCTGAGTATCTGGGTTCACAGCCATTTCAAGGCAAACAAACAAAAACGGGGAGGAAGCTATCCCAAATTGTCACAGGTCAGTGTGAGGGAAATATTTAAACCAGGGCTTCTGAGGATGGGGAGTTGGGAAGGGCCAGAGCTGTAAAAATATGCAAGCTCACAGCTCACTCTTGCTCTGCTGTCCTTCTCCCACCCATTGGAGAGGCCATTAGGCTTGTCTTCTGGGTAAATGGTGAGTTGCTGAGGGTGGGGGAGGGGTTGGGGGAGTAGCCTGAGAGGAGGAGGGTAGAAAGGAGGGGAATATCAAACTTCTGTGGGCTGGACTTGTGTGGCAGAGTTGGGAGATGAGGCGAGTATCTTGTTTCGAAGAGAAACTGACAATCCTGAACCAAAGGAAACAAAGCAATCTCACCCTACATTTTCTCCCTGGACTTAAGCAGGAAACAACTACATCATGCAAAAAACGCTGCAAAGGAAATGAAGAGGAACCCAAGCACAGCATGCCAAAGAAGACAAAAAACGGCCCCTGTGGAGAATTTGAATGCCAGCAAACTGAAGGCAATTTTAGGCAAAGGCTGCTTCAGTGTCTCAAGGAATTTAAAGAAGACACAGATAATAGGTATTTTAATAATGAAGAAATGACAAGAGCGGGAGATGAGATGAAAAGCTGCTTAGGGGAGATAAGAGGTCTGAAAAAGAAGTTTAGGGCATTGCATTCTAATCACAGGCATTCCCGGGACTGTCCTTATCCCATTTAATGCATTTCTCTCCTGAATTTAACTATTTTCTGTTATGAATGTTGCCACCATGGGGTTTTTTTGTCTGCATTTTCTTGCTAAATATTTGCTACCATTTTACTCCAGTTCTTCAATGTTCCATTGTTTTACGTTTGACTTGTTACCAACATCTTATCTTTTGACCCAATGTCATTCATTTAATAGGATGTTTCATTCATTTGCCTAAGATGCTCATTGTATATTGTAAAGTGAAAGCAAGGTGTTGCAAAACATTACACATACACACACACACACACACACACACACAATGTACATTTATATAAGACATAATGCAAAAAGTCTGAATTATTTACACCAAATGTTAACAGTGACTGTGTGGTCTGTACTTTCTTTTTTGCCTATCTGCATTATCTTATTAAAATATGTGTGTGTGTGTGTTACAAAAATAAACATACAATAAAATAATTTGTTAGTCACCTTTGAAAGGCCATGAAACACTTAAAAACCCTTAGAACTAGAAATATAAACATTAAATCACCTCTGGGCCTCTTAGCCAGAGGAATAAAACTGGCAATTATTACAAACACACTTGCTTTTAGACCTGCTCTTTTCATGAGAAAAAAAATTGCCTCAGGGCTTTTGTGGAGAAGAGAGGAGGAGATTCTGAGCTGTGCTCTTGTTCCCACCTGTGCATACAGAACCCCAACCCACTGCAGAACACAGTTATTTGAGGAAGGGCCCCAGCATTACTCAGCCTATGCTCTGGAACAAGTCCATTATGCGTGGAGGTAGGTGGCTTCCATGCCAGTCCTTTGCAGGTGAGCTCCACCCCTCTCTCTTCCTTCTGCTCTGCCACTGGGTCCTTTGCTCTCTGCTGGGGCATTGAAGCCCTTGAGTATCCAAAACCACTTACTTATTGGAGTCCCCAGTGGATTGAACTCCTCACTCTATTTTCTAAAGCCTCTCCCTCTGCTTTACAGTGACTGTTCTAGGATTGCTTGAGTCACAATGTCTTGCAGAGAGCTCTTATCAAAACAGCCCCTTCAATTTTCAATTACAGAACCCCTCCTCTCCATAGGAGTCAGGCAGACATAATGAGTCTATTTTGGGAGCTAAACTGGGAGAGAAGTTTGAGTGGAAGATAACATGCCAGAGTTGCTGCTCTAAACCTAAGGACTAAGATTTTGTCTTCATTCTCTTGCAACATGATCTCTCCTTGAAGGCTCCTTCCTGGCAAGCCTGCCTTGCTGGTTCAGAAGATTCTTAGGGGGGCATATATAAATTACACAAAGTGATTCAGGAAATGGATCTAAAGGAGCAATCACTATCTCTTTCCCTACTGAGACATATGTAAATTTTTGTGAACTAATATATAATATTATTTATAATTATATATGAGGGGGGACCCCCAAAACTGGAATTTATTTATTAAAATTGTGTATTTATTCTTATATGTTTAAACCAGTCACCTTCAAGGTACTCTCCATTTAATGTAATACCCTCACTGAGACATTTTTTCCACTGCTCAAGACAGTTTTTGAATTCATTGATTTCAGTGCCTTTTAGTGCTTCAGCCATTTTTTTTTGTTTGTTTCTCCTCTTTCACATTTGCAAAACATCTTTCTTTGAGGACTCTTTTCATTCTGCGAAACAAACAAAAAAGTCACTCAGGGCATGACTTGGTGAATAGGGGGGATGGAGCATGGGGCTCATGCCATTTTTTGGTCAAAAACTGCTGAGCACAGTGGTGTGGGCAGATGTGCTCCTAAATCACCCATCATGAAATGGGCAAATGTGTTGAAACAGACTTCAAAACAATTTACTGAAGCTGAACACAGCCTCTCACAACAATGCTAGCTGGTACACTGATACAGATGGGTTCCTAGAGCATTCACCTAGAGGGAGAAGCATTTTACAAGGGACCATCCTCCAAAAGATAATTCCATTTTGGGGGGTTATCCCTTCATATACATATAAAAATATATGTACTTTCTAGCATGTATATATACATACATGTATTATATATTTAGTGTACACATGTGATATATACATGCATATATATTTTTTAGTATGACAAAGTATATGTGTATATATACATGTATTTACATATACACAAGTATTTTTTCCTACCTGGACTTTTTAAATTTTGTATCTCTAAGTAAAGACCATATCATATATTTTGTTATACTTGTATTGATTAGTGCTCTGAATTACATATAGTTGGTACTTAATAAATGTTTAATTAATTAGCTTCTAGTGTTCTTGGCCCAGTTTTACTTTTTTTTAAAGATTTATTTATTATTTTCAGAGAGAGGGGAAGAGAGAGAGGCAGAGAGGGAGAGAGACATCAATGTATGGTTACCTTTCACCTGCCTCCAGCTATGGACCTGGCTGGAGACGTGGCTTGCAACTTGGTTATGTGCCCTGACTGGGGAATTGAACCAGCAACCTTTGGGTTCACACCAGTTTTACTTTTGATTGCATAAAATTTTCAATAACCTATTTCTCTAGAAACTATAAGTTACATTTTCAAAAGGAATCCAACAGAAAAGGACCGTTTGCCAAATGTAGCCTATAAAGTTATTGCAACATTGTGTGTATCAGACCTCTTAAGAAATCAGCTCTTTACATTATAATCATCTGGAGTGCTTAATGAAAATGCAAAATTCTGACATGTAGCTCTGCATACACCCACATTCTTACAAACACTGAGTCAGAATCTCTGTGCCTTTGGCCTTGGAAGCTCCATTGTGGGGTGCCCATGAAATCATGGTCTCCATTATTACTACTTCATAAGCCCTAACCATAGACCTTGTTTCAGCTGAGTAGTGCAAAAGGAGTATCCTTATCATCAAAGAGCCCA
This sequence comes from Noctilio leporinus, assembly GCA_004026585.1. Taxonomy (NCBI): domain Eukaryota; kingdom Metazoa; phylum Chordata; class Mammalia; order Chiroptera; family Noctilionidae; genus Noctilio; species Noctilio leporinus. Next base: position 11,646 of record PVIW01011407.1, on the reverse strand, counting down.
GTGGTTTATAATTCATAATTAAAAGCCTGAAAGTCAAAATGGTGGTTATCATAGCCTTGAAATTCAGAGTATCTACCAAGTAAATCTATGTAGAAAATAAACATTATTCATCCTTAGTATAAGGTGAAAATAAATAAAATAAAAACAAGTTGTTATCCACTTATCAAACAGGGAAATGTTTACTTACAATGCTCAGTCCTGTTGAAAATCTAGGCATTCTTCTACTCAAAGAAACAGTAAATTGCTACATCCTTCTTTTTTCTTCTATTCACAATAGATATCAAAACCTGTATATTTTACACATTCCATGATCCAACAATCTACTGCTTGGAATTGCTCCTAGGGAAATAATCGCAGTGGTGAGCAAATATTTAGCAATGAGCATTTTATTTAAGGATTTAATATATATGTAAAGATGTTTTTAACCTGAGAATGAGGTAAATGGATTACCCAATCAGAAGAAAATGAACACACAGTTCTACTTACCACATACACAAAAACACATCCCAGATGGAATAAAGATGAAAATGTGAAAAACAAAGATAAAATATTGCAATGAAAAGTAAGAAAAATGTATAATCTTGTGATATGATTATTATCTTAAGCATGAAAGAAAATCCACAAGTTATAAAAGACATATAAAAGGTCCAAAAACAAGAAATAACCTAGGAGAAAATATTTGCAATACCATGATACATAATGGAAAATATCTCTCATACCCCAAAAGTTTTTACAAAGGAAAAGTAAAAAGACAAACAAAGCAGTAAAAAAATATACATATCATATGACCCAGTACTTCTACTTTTTTGTATTATCACAGAGATGAGTAGAGGAAAGCATAGATGGATATTTATCGTAGTATTGTTTATAAGCGTCAAAATATTGAAAATAGCCTAAGTCAATGGGAACATTTAAATACACTATGGTTTATCTATACCAAGAAAATTACACAATAGTTAAAAAAGTGAAATTCTTATATTGCTTCATCTCCAGGAATATTGTTAAGATATGATATATCTTCATGTTGCTGTTATTACAAATATTACTTAGTTCATCTTAATATACCACAGTAATCACACCTCCACTTTCAATCTCCTCCCCATAATGAAACTCTTATCAGTTTGATGAGTTTCCATCTAGAAATTTATATATTTATGTTTTGCATTTTCACTAAATATTACAATATTACATTATGACTTTCATGTGCCCTTAATTATGAATTGTAAATTGTTAGGCTCTTTGATTATAAAGGAGACTCTTGAGCAACTCAGCTGAAACATGGTCTATGGTGATTGTGCATATTAATATAGATTTATAATTATTGTTTTATGCTTTTGTCTTTTAAATCATAGGGAAAAAGTTATAAACCAAATATGCAAAAATACTTGCTTTTATATTTACCTATAATAGCTATATTTACCATTGTTTATTTTTTCATATGATTTTGAGTTAATTATCTGTCTTTACTTCAGCTTGGAGGTATTTTTCTTTTTAGAAAGAGAGAAGGGAGGGAGAAAGAGAGGGAGAGAAACATTGATGTAAAAGAGAAATATCACATCAATCAGTTGCCTTCTGTATGCACTCTGCCCAGGGTCCTAACCCACAGCCCAGGCAGGTGCCCTGACCTGAATGAAACTGGTGGCCTTTCAGTTTGCAAGACAACACCCAACTAGCTGAGCTTGGAAGTCTTATAGGACTTTCAAAAAAATCAGTAACTACAAATGCAAATCAATCTACTTTCTATAGTTTGAATGTACCTTATATTATTCAATACATTCCCCTATTAATAAATGTTCAAATTATTTCTATGCTTTGTCTTTTAAAAGCAATGCTGCCTGCAATTAACATGCTTACACGCATATTAAATTACTGGTGCTTTTATTTTTGTGAAATAGATTCTGGAAAGCAAGATTACTTGATCAAAAAGTATGTGTTCTCTAACATTTTCCAGCCTCCCTGGCACATATGTTGGGGCCATCAAATGTAATATGACACTTCTAAGGCTTATAAACAATGTTGGGTAATCTCTCCACTTGCTTTTCAGTAACCATGGAAACCTTGTATGCCATCTGGAACACATGACTGTGAGAAGAATGCAAGCTGGAAACCGAAATAATCAATGGAGCAGAACCATATAAGAGACTCAATAACTCTTATTGAAATATGACTTGAAGAAGTAATAAATTATTTTTTAAAGATTTTTTATTTCATTATTTTTAGAAAGAGGGGAAGGGAGAGAGGCAGAGAGGGAGGGAAACATCAATGTATGGTTGCGTTTCACCTGCCTCCAGCCACAGACCTGACTGGAGACCTGAGTTGCAACCTGGTTATGTGCCCTGGCTGGGGAATTGAACCTGCGACCTTTGGGTACGCAGGCTGATGCCTTAACGACTGTGCTACCATCCAGGGCCTTAATAAATTATTTTAAAGCCACTGAGATAGGCTGGTTTTTCTTAACATACCATTCTAATTACACCTATAATTTCAATTTCACCCCCACAATTAAACACTCATGAGTTTGATGTATATCCATCTAGAAATTTCTATATTTCTGGTTTGCATTTTAACTAAATATTATAATATTATACCTATTATCAAACTGTTTTTACTTAACTATATTCCTAAAGAGGCTTCAATATAAGAATCTCATTCTTTTTGATGACTGCAGTTTGGTTGTTTTTATTTTATTTATTTATTTTTTGGTACAGGTAGACCAGAGTTTATTTGACCTTACCTTTTTGATGACTTAGGCTGTTTTCAATATATAGGCTCTTACAAATAATGGCAAGTAGACATCTATCTATGCTTTTTTATGCATGTATGCACATATATATGTCTATGGTAATATAAAACAGTATGTTTGGTCATATGGTATATACATATTTTTACTGGTTTGTTTATATTACCACATTATATGCCATAAACATATCTATCACATCAAAAATCCTGATTAATGCTAATGTAAAAATCCTCAACAAAACACTAGTATATTAAGCCAGCAGTATATTAAAGAAAATTTTATGTCTTCATGAATTGGGGATTCTCCACAAAAATGCAAGAGATGATTCAGCATATAAAAATTAATTAATGTAATAAACATTGCATTAATGTAAGAAAATAAAAAATGTATCATTATCTCAATTGATGCAGAAAAAGCATTTGATAATCTCCAACACATTTTCATGATAAAAACACTCAAAAAACTATGATTATAAGAAGATTGCCTCAACATGATAAAAGATATTTATAAAAAACTAAATGCTGATACTGAATATTGAAAGAATGAAAGTTTTCCATGTAAAATAAGGAACAAGACAAATATACTTGCTTTCACCATTATCGTACTGAAATTTCTAGCCAGAGAAATTAAGCAAGAAAAACAACTAATCAAATCCAGGTTTACAGTCAAGATAATGGTGTAGGTAAATGTGGAAGTCTACAACCCTGGCTGATGGCACAGTGCATAAGGCGCTGGCCTGTGAACCCAAAGGTTGCTGATTCGAGTCCTCAGCCAGGGCACATAACCAGGTTGCAAGCCAGATCTCCAGTCAGGTCCCCAGCCAGAGACAGGTGAAAGGCAACCATACATTGATGTTTCTTTCCCTTTGACTCTCTTCGTTCCTCTCTCTCTGGAAAGGGTGGAAACGCTGAATGGGCTGATCCCAAACCCACATGTGGTGGTTAAAGATCAGGAGGGATATGTTAGTTCCAGAGGTTCTCTCCTGAGTAGTGAGGGATCCCAGCCCCACACTATGCCCCCTGGCTCAGAATTCCAATGCCAGCAAGAGAAGTTCCAATAGATTCTGGCTGGGAAAAACAGTGGGGATTGTAACTGAGTGAGACAAAGGGCTTCTGGAGTCCCATATGGTCCTTTTAAATGGCCCATGCACAAATTACTCAAACTCACTTGCTCTGAGTTCCAGCAGGCCCTCAGTTCAAAAGGCACCAAGGACATATAGGGAGAAAGGAATTGTCTGGCATTAGGGCAAGAGCTGAAGGGGTAGTTTTCTCCCACACATAATTGCTTGCTGAGACAACAGTGCCTTTGCTAAGCTCTTTCACAACAGCACCAGCAGACAGATGCTATATCTGAGTCTCCATTAATCTGGTTATCGCTATTTACCTACCCAGATGATTCCCTGTGACCCTCCCCCACCCAACTTGCAGGCCCATCCAAGCTGCTTCCAGTGGCTCTTCAATATTAATGGCTTCTCTTGGCTCATGCTTCAGACTTTCCTAAAATCTTTCAAACAGCATCTGGCCTGAGTGTGCCCCATATTTCTTGCTAAGTTGCCCCAGGCCTGGCAATAGTAGCAGCTGGCCTCTTCCTAGCACCTTCAAGCCCAACACAAATAGCAGCCATCTGCAGATTGCTTTGTAGCTCATGTCCTGTGGCCCCAGGAAGGACAGAGGTGGCAGCTGACCTTGGCCTGCACCACCTAGGAGGCCCTAGAGTTCTTTCCACAAGTGATTCAATCAAGGGGCAAAGTCAATAGGTACCAGAGCCCTGCTGAAGTAAGTCCTGCTTCATGGGGTAGGCCCCTACACAGATGATTCTCCACAGTGGTTACAGTCAGTCCTTGAATCTGATTGACCTGGGGATAAATAGTACCCACTGACATACCAACAGCAATAAAAGCTCAAATACAACAGAACAGTGTACACAACACACACAGGGGTGGGTGTTCCACATGGAATGCCCAGCTCAGGTGATCAGGGAGGTTGTACCACAGTGGGCTACAGAACACCTAATATATAAGGCCACTCTACCAAGTCTGGAAGATGTTGCAGCTCTACTTAACACATAGAAACTAACACAGAGAGGAGTTTGGGGGTGGTATAGGTGTAAAGGTAAAGGAATTAAGAAGTACAAATTGGTACTTAAAAAATAGCCACAGGAGCCCTGGCTGGTGGCTCAGTGGATAGGTGCTGGCCTGTGAACCCAAAGGTTGCTGGTTCGATCCCCAGCCAGGGCACATAACCAGGTTGCAAGCCAGGTCTCTAGCCAGGTCCATAGCTGGAGGCAGGTGAAAGGCAGCCATACATTGATGCTTCTCTCCCTTTCTTCCTCCCTCCCTGCTCTTCTCTCTGAAAATAATAAATAAAAATCTTAAAAAAAAAAAAAAAAAAAAAGAGTTGCCCAACCTCTAAAAAAAAATAGTCACAGGAATGTAAGATACAGCACAGGGAAAATAGTCAATAATATTGTAATAACTATGATTTAAGATGGATACTAGATTTATCAGGGTAATAACTTAGTAAGTTATATAATGTCTAATCATTCAGTTGTACACCTGAATCTAACATGTATTGTATGTAAACTGTAATTGAAAAATTAAAAATTATTTAAAATAAAAAAGAAATTAATCAAATTAGAAAGGAGGAAGTAAAATTATCTTTTTTTGCAGATGGCATGATCCTGCATAGAGAAAATTCCAAAGAATATACAGGAAGGCTCCTAGAGCTAATAAATAAATTTGGCATGTTACAAGATCAGCCAACCAAAATCAGTTATATTTCTATACACTAGCAATTAGTCCAAAAATGAAATCAAGAAAACACTCTTATGTACAAAAGCATATAAATAATAGAATGCGTAGGAATAAATTTAACCAAGGCATTTCAAGACTTGTGCACTGAAAATTATAAAACTTCTGAAAGTAAGTAAGAACTAAATAATTTTAAAGACTCCCCATGTCCATGGATTGGAAGAATTAATATTAATAAGATAATAATTCCCAAAGCAATATATAGATTCAGTTCAATTCCTATAAAAATAAGAACAGGCTATTTTCCAGAAATTGAAAGGTGATAGTAAAATTCATATGGAATTATAAGAAATTCCAAATAGATTAAATTTTTTTAGAATAAAATAGAAAGACTCATATTTTCTTATTTCAAAACCTTACAAATTTATGGTAATGAAAACAGTGTGGTTCTGTCATAAGGATGAACATATAGATAAATGGAATATAACTAAGAGTCCATAAATAAACCCATACATCTATGGTCAATTGATTTTTGACAAGGGTGATGCATCATTCAATTGGAGAAAGAACAAACTTTTTTTAAAAAATGAGATGGGACAACTGAATATCTACATGAACAAAAATGATGTTAGATCCCTACCTCACATTATATTTAAAAAATAGTCACAGGGATATAAAGTACAACATAGGGAATATAGTCAATGATATTATAATAACTACACATGGTATCAGGAGACTAATAGACTTATCAGGGGATCACTTCATAATTTATGTAAATGTCTAACCACTATGGTGTACACCTGAAACTAATATAATATTGAATGTCAGCTGCAATTGAATTTTTAAAAAACTTAAATAACATTAAAACCTTTGAAAAATAAAAATAAATTCAACATGGATTAAGGGCCTAAACGTAGGAGCAAAAAAACATACAACTTTTGGAAGAGAACATAGAAGTCAATCTTCATGATCTTGTATTAAGCAATGGATTATTAAAAACAACACCAAAAGCGCACACAAAAATGAAATAAAATAAAGTAAAATAGATTGTACTTCATCAAAATTAAATTTTTTGTGCATCAGAAAACACTACCAGAAAAGTGAAAAGACAATCTACAGAAGGGGAGAAATATTTACAAATCATTTATCTGATAAAGGTCTACTATCAAGAATAAAGTACTCCTACACCCCAACAACAAAATGACAAACAACATATACAAACATGTTCAACATCTTTAGTCACAATGAGATACCACTTCACACCAATAGGATACCTCTAAATCATAAAACTGAAAATAACAAGTGTTAGTGAGGACACAGAGAAATTGGAACCCTTGTAGATTGTTGGTGGGGATGCAAAATGATGCAGGTCCTTTAGAAAACATTTTCGCAATTCTTCAAAAAGTTAAACATATAATTAGGGTATAACACAATAATTCCACTCTTAGGAATGAACTCCCCCAAATTTAAAATAAGTATTTAAATAAATGCTTATACACAAATATTTGTAGTAACACTATTTACAGTAGCCTAAGGGTGGAAACAACCCATACAGACATCAACTGATGAAGTGATAAACAGAAGATGATATATCCATACAATGAAATATTACATAGCCCTAAAAAGGAACGAAGTACTGATACCTGCTACAACATGGATGAACCTTGAAATCATTATGCTAAGTTAAAGAAACCAAACACAAAATGTCACATTTGTATGATTCATTTATACACACTCATAGAGTATGTAAATTCATCAAGACAAAAAAACAAATTAGTGGTTTCCTGAGCCGAGGTGGGGCAGAATGGGGAGTAACTATTTAATGATAAAGGGTATTCTTTGGAGATAATGAAAATATTTAGGAACTAGATACAAGTAGCAGTTGCACAATATTATGAATATATTAAATGTCACTTAAAATAGTTTATTTTATTTTATTTTATTTATTTATTTCTAAAGATTTTATTTATCATTTCCAGAGAGAGAGGGAGGGAAAGAGGCAGAGAGGGAAAGAAACATCAATGTATGGTTGCCTTTCACCTGCCTCCAGCCACAGACCTAGCTGGAGACCTGGCTTGCAAACTGGTTATGTGCCCTGGCTGGGGAATCTAACCAGTGACCTTTGGGTTCGCAGGCCGGCACCTTATCCACTGTGCTACCAGCCAGGACTATTTTATTTTTTTAAAGATTTTTATTCATTATTTTCAGAGAGAAGTGCAAGGAGGAAGAAAGGGAGAGAAACATCAACGTATGGTAGCTTTTCACCTGCCTCCAGGTGGGGACCTGGCTGGACACCTGGCTTGCAACCTGGTTATAGGCCCTGACTGGGAATAGAACCAGCGATCCTTGGGTTTGTAGGCCAGTAAAATAGTTAATTTTATTTCACATGAATTTTATCTCAATACAAAAATTATATGCATTTTTGTTATTAAATATATTTTCAAAGTTTGCTCCTACAAGGTTGTACCAATTTACAATTGCATCAGCAATGTATGAGAGTGTCTGCTCCCCATTACTATCACCAGGACTGTTAAAAAAAACCATACTTATTGTATAAAAGAGCCCTGTCAGGATGGCAGACATGTTCATCCTTACCATTTAGCCCTGTTGCTGGTGGTTTATACTGTTATGTCCCAGGACCTGGTCTTTTTTCTGGCTAGCATAAGGCTTAATAATCCTTTTCTTTCAGAAAAGCTTTCAGATGCATTGGTTTTTCTTTAACACTGTTAACTTGAGCTGTGTGGAGAGGAAGGAGGGAGCATGTTCTGGTTCAAATATCAGAAATCCTTGCTGTTTTTACTATTATTCTGGATTAAATGTCTCATTTTCTCTTTTTCCTTAGGATAATTTTTAGAGACACTAAATGTGTGAGAGGTTTTATAGTTTTTATCTACTCTTTTTTGGGGGCAGGGGGTGTCCTCATAGCTTCTTCTATGACATAATGTCATGTTTTTTTTTATTGTAATTCAATTCATTTCATAGCTATGGGACTGTTCAACTTTCCTATTTCTTCTTTTCTCCCTTTTGGAAGTTGTGGGTTTTTTTGTGGGTTTTTTGTTTAAAGATTTTATTTTATTATTTTTAGGAAGAGGGGAAGGGAGAGAGGCAGAGAGGGAGAGAGACATCAATGTATGGTTGCTTTTCACCTGCCTCCAGCCACAGATCTGACTGGAGACCTGGTTTGCAACCTGGTTATGTGCCCTGGCTGGGGAATCGAACCTGCAACCTTTGGGTTCACAGGTCGGCACCTTACCCACTGTGCTACCAGCCAGGGCCGGAAGTTGTGTTTTTTATAAATTCATGTATTTAATCTGAATTTTTAAATTTATTGGTATGAGATTTTTTATATTATTCTTTTATTATCTTCTTAAAATCTTTAGAATACTTGCTGTTGCTCTGTCTTTTATCCCTGGTATGTATTGTCTTCTCTCTCTTTTTTTGATCACTTTTGTTACAGGGTTTTCATTTCATTAGTATTTATGTAGAATCCCATTTTGCTTATTTTTTTCTTTTGAATGTTTCATTACTCTTCAATTAAATTTCTACTCATCATTGTTTCTTTTCCTCTAACCCCTCCCCCATCCCCAGAATCCCATTTATCCCTGCCTGACCCCATCCACCACTCCACCAAAGAGACAGCGCAGGTATAGTTTGCCAGCACCCAAAACCCCCCATTACCTCTACACTTCCTACCTCTGCTTTGGCATTCCAGCCCACAGGGCCAAGGCCTCCCTGGCCCACATACTTGATAGTGGAAGTACATAATTGTTTCTTGCCTTAAGAAATGTGTGGCATTATTTTTTCTGCTCAAAAAAAATACACTTGTCCTCTCCCCACCTTGACCAATCAGTACTCACTGAGCGTGGATAGGGAGGTAGGTGCAGCATTTTTACAAACTTAGTTATAAATCTAACTTAATTATAAATCTAAGAGAAGTCATAAATCATTTCCCTTTCTTCCAAACATCTCTTAATTTCTCCTTCTCTCTTTTTTACCTCACACTCCTATCTCACCTATAGTAATTATAGCTCATACATTGTTGATAGTGCTGTGGTGAAACTTATTTACCAACTAGATTCATATTTTTAAATTATTTTTCACTATTTTTTCTAATTCAACTTCCTTATGGTAGTTTTTCTATGTATGTATGTTTGTTCTCTCATACACTATTTATATATAACTTCTGATTAGGCTTAATACTGTACATTTGCACTTTCTCACTGTATTCTGATCACTCCCTCCATTTATATATGAGGTAAAGTTTGCTTTCTCTTTTGAATCCTCCTACACTTCTTGCCACTATTTTTGCTACTCCTTTGCACCTTTCAAAAATTATTTATATTTCAGTCAATTCAGTTGTTTTTCTCACTTATAATACTCTTATTAGGCCCAAGCTGGTGGCACAATAGATAAGGTGCTGGCCTGCGAACCCAAAGGTCACTGGTTCAATTCCCAGCCAGGACACATAACCAGGTTGCAAGCCAGGTCTCCAGCCAAGTCTGTAGTTGTAGGTAGGTGAAAGGCAACCATACATTGATGTCTCTCTCCCTCTCTGCCTCTCTCCTTTCCCCTCTCTTTAAAAAAAAAATTTAAGTCTTATCATATTTACACCTTTATTAAGACTGGCTCATTTGCAGCTGAGGGTGTGACTAAGGATGGGGGTTAAAAAAAAGGATGGGGGTTACCTTTGAGGGTATGAATATTTAGCTAGGCTCATATGCAGTTGAGAGTGTGATTAAAGGTGTAAGATATCTTTGAAGGTGTGGTTATTTTGCTTGGGCTGCTGGTTCTGTTTTAGGAGCAGCTCAATAACAGTAGAAGGAGTGTCTCTTAATCAGCCAGCTGAAGTGAAAACCTCATCAAGGAGCAACATGAAAGCCAAATCCAAAATATAACCAGAAAGTCCAAATTAATGACATAAAGGAAACCCCAAGAGCACTAAGTTGAGAAAATCTGGGGGACTGCCACTGAACCTCATATGTATCTTACCACAGAAGGGCACTTCAAAAAGGCAGGGAGTCATAGCAGATTAATCCAAGAAACAAAAACAAGCAAGAAAAGACATCCAAAACAGAAGAAAAAGAAACAGTCCATCACCAAAAGGAAAGGAGGTATCTCCAGAAAGACTGCTAACTGAAATAGAAACAAGCAAACTATCAGACATGGAATTCAAAGCAATGGTTATAAGAAAACTCAATGAACGTAAATAAAACTACAAAGATCTCAAGAAAAACTACAAGGAACTTGCTGAAAATTACACCAGCATTAAAAAGGACATAGAAACCATTAATAAGAACCAGGAGGAAATGAAGAATACAATTTCTGAAATTAAGAACACAATAGAAGGAATCTAAAGCAGGTTAGAGAAAGCAGAGGATTGAATCAGAAAATTGGACAAGACCATGGGAAAAAATACCCAGACAGTGCAACAACATGAAAAAAGACTAAAAAAGGATAAAGAGGTTTTAAGAGGGCTGCAGGACAACAAGAAACACAATAATATCTGTACCATAGGTATACCAGAAGGAGAAGAGCAGCCAGAGATAGAAAACCTGTTTGAAAAAGTAATGACAGAAAACTTCCCTAACTTGATGAGGGAAAACATCACTCAAGTTCATGAAGTACAGAGGGTACCCATGAAGATGAATCCAAACAGGACCACTCCAAAACACATCATAATTAAAATGGCAAATTTCAAAGATAAAAAGAAAATCCTTAAAGCAGAAAGAGAGAAATAGCTAATAACATACAAGGAGGCTCTGATACAATTATCAGCTGATCTCACAACAGAAACACTATAAGCCAGAAGGGAATGGCAAAAAATACTCCAAGTAATGAAAAACAAAGTCTTGCAACCAAGAATACACTACCCATCAAGGCTCTCATTAAAAATGGGAGGTGATTAGAATAATATTGGCCTCATAGAAAGAGTTTGGGAGTCTTCCTTCTTCCTGAATATTTTGGTATAGTTTGAGGAGGATAGGAGTTAGTTCTTCTTGAAATGTTTGGTAAAATTCACCTGTGTAGCCATCTGGTCCAGGGCTTTTGTGCTTTGGGAGATTTTGGATGACTTCTTTAATTTCACTAGTTGTTATTGGCCTATTCAGGCTTTCTGCTTCTTCTGGGTTCAGTTTTGGTAGATTATACCTTTCCAGAA
>PVIW01011406.1:0-37726 GCA_004026585.1 Noctilio leporinus | reverse complement strand
TTTTGCTTGTTGTTAGTTTTGCTCATTATTGTCCCTTAATGGGTGAGATCATATGATATTTGTCCTTCACTGACTGGCTTATTTCACTAAGCATAATACTCTCCAGTTCCATCCATGTTGTTGCAAAGGGTACAAGTTCCTTCTTTCTTTCTGCTATATAGAATTCCATTGTGTAAATGTACCAAAGTTTTTTGATCCAGTCATGCACTGATGGGCACTTAGGCTGTTTCCAGCACTTGGCTATTGTAAATAGTGCCGCTATGAACATAGGTGTGCATAGGTTCTTATGAATTGGTGTTTCAGGATTCTTTGGGTATAGTCCAAGTAGTGGAATTGCTGGATCAAAAGGCAGTTCCATTTACATTTTTTTTTAATAATGAGAACTTTTAGGCTCTACTTTCTTTGCAACTTTGAATATACAGCATTATGTTATTAACTATAGTCATCATGCTATACATTACATCCCCCAAATTTTCTATTTTATAACTAGAAGTTTGTGCTTTTAGATCCCCTTCACCCATTTTATTATGGCTACCACCTATCTGTTCTCTGTATCTGAGCTCTTTTTTTTTTGTTTTGTTTTGTTTTGTTTTTTCAGATTTCATATATCATTGAGACACATGGTATTTGTCTTTCTCTGTGTGACTTATTTCACTTGACATATGCCTTCAAGGTCCATCTAGATCACAAATGGTGAGGTTTCATTCTTTTTTATGGCTGAATAATATTCCATTGTGTGTATATGCATGTCCATGTGTAAGTATATCACACCTTTATCCATTCACCCATGGAGGGACACTTAGGTTGTTTTTGTATCTCGGCTCTTTTAAATAACCATGCAACAACCATGGGGGTGTATATATTCCCTCAAATTGGTGCTTTGCATTCTTCAGATATCCGGAGTAGAATTGCTGGATCATATGGTAGTTGTAGTTTTGTTTTTGTTTTCTTTTTTTTTGGAACCTCTATTTTATAGTAGTTGCACCAATTTATATTTCCATCACCACAGCACAAGAGCTGCCTTTCTTTATATTCTCACCTACACTTAAATTTTTCTTTTTTTAGTTTATTTTAAAAATTTTTTAAAAAAGATTTTACTTATTATTTTTAGAGAGATAGGAAAGTGGGGAGGAAGAAAGGGAGAGAAACATCAGTGCATGGTTGCCTTTTACCTTCCTTCAGCTGAGGACCTGGTTGGGGACCTGGGTATGTGCCCTGACTGGGAATCGAACCAGCAACACTTGGGTTCACAGGTCAGTGCGCAGTCCACTGAGACACACCAGCTAGGGCCTGAGATTTGACTTTTAATAATAGTCATTCTAACAGGTGTGAGGTAACATCTCATCAATTTGCATTTCCCTGATGATTATTGATATTGAGCATCTTTTTATATGTCTACTGACCATCTTTAAAAAATGTCTATTTAGGTCCTCTGTCCACTTTTTATTTTATTTTATTTTGCTATTGAATTGTATGAGTTCTTTATTTTGTATATTTGCCCCTTATCAGAAGTATCTGTTTCTTAAATAATTCAGTTCCATAACAATCAAAAATAAACCGCAAGCTATTGCATATGGTAAATATTTGATCATTAGTCATATACATATCTTCCAGATCTGTCCCTGTTGGGGGACCAGTTTCTTCTTATTCTGCCAGGTAAGGTGTTTACCATCGACCTGTCAAGCCTGGTGCCCTGCCTCCCCACCACACAGGTTGTGGACACATGACTCCATCCCCCATGGCCAAGTGATTTATTTAGGGCTGGGCACAGGGCCACAACAGATTCCTTTTTGGGATAGGTTTGTGGATGTTAGGGATTTAAAAAATTTTTTTTGGTGCTTTGGTTGCTGAGCTGGAAGAACGTGTATCTGGATCCATGGCGAGGGCTTCTCTGAAGAAGGAAGCCGCTTACAACCAGCGGTGAAGTTGGGAGGTGGAGAGAGATGAGCTGTGGTGATGCTTTGTGAGTGGTGTATCCAGCTCTTGTTTTGAACCCCTGCATTTACCAGTTAAGTGATAATAACCCTTTTCACTTAAACTGATTGAATGTGGGCTTATGTCATTAGTAGCTGAAAGAGTTTTAATTCAGTGATTTGCTGGTTAAAGTGTTCACTCTGATGTTCTCGGGGACATTTATTAAACATCCTTTCTGGGCTCGAAACCTACTACTCTTGTCCCCCATACTTACCATGACAAAAAAAGAATCATCAAATTGTGACTTTTTAATTTTAAGGCACCAAAGGACAGGATGCTCCCTTTTAGCAAAATAAATGATGTTTTGTATGAGGGTAGAAAATACACAATATTTGCTAGATTCCTTTAAGAAATCTCTTTCTAGAAATGATGCTTGCTGTTTTAATGTTCAACTAGAGAACAGAGAGGGACTTTGTTCATTGAACTTGCTGCAAACAAGATTCTAGAGTTACGATTGGATTCACCAAAGGCCATTTATTTCTATCCCAGGGAATGAACAAATGGAGTCAGAACTCTCCCCTGTTGTGAATTGGGCGTCTAACCCTCAGCACCAAGTGAGTTCTTAGTGGAGGTGCAGTGAAGGTGTCACTGTGGCAAAGGGCTGAAAATTGTGTTGTAATATTTGAATATTGCTTAGTGTTGCCTTGGACAAGAGTGAACAGAGACCTTCAATTGGTGTCCTGAAATTTCTATTTTATTGCTTAACAAGTTTTAAAGTAAGCCCAGCACAGAAAAGGTATTTGGTCTAAATTTTCTCATAGAATTGTCCACTTGAAAAAATATATAATTTTACTAACCAGTATCACCCCAATACATTTGAAAATTTAAAATTTCTTAAATGTTATTAACTATAGTGTAGCTTTGGCTGGTGTGGTTCAGTGGATTGAGCACTGGCCTGCGAACCCAAGGGTCACTGGTTTATTCCCAGTCAGGTCACATACCCAGGTTGCAAGCCAGCTCTCCATCCAGGTCCCCAGCTGGAGGCAGGTGAAAGACGGTTAACTATACATTGATATTTCTCTCCTTTTCTCCTTCCCTCCCTTCCCCTCTCTAAAATAAATGTAAAAAAAAAAAAAAAAAAAGTGTAATTGTTTTGATTGGGGGAAAAAAACCCCAGAAGACAATCAAATTAGAACATTGTTGCCTAAAAAGGGTGGAATATGTATTAGCTCAGATGAATTAACACTGCAGTGACAGAACTTTTTACCAGAGCATGTGAAGAGTACAGGTATTTTTAATATTTCTTTTGACAGGAGAAGTAAAATTTAAAAAATAAAAACCCAGCCTTGGCTGGTGGCACAGTAGGTAAGGTGCCAGCCTGTGAACCCAAAGGTCGCTGGTTCGATTCCCAGTCAGGGTACATAACCAGGTTGCAAGTCAGGTCTCCAGCCAGGTCCTTAGCTGGAGGCAGGTGAAAGATAACCACACATTGATGTCTCTCTCCCTCTCTGCCTCTCTCCCTTCCCTGCTCTCTAAAAATAATTAAAAATTTTAAATCTTAGAAAACAAACAAACCCATAAGTCAAAAAGATGAATAAGCCCAAATAAGACCAAGCACGTTGAAAGATCTCATTCAAAAAAATTAATGAAAACCAAGCTTGCATTTTAAAATTAAGATAGAAGTAGTATACTTTTAAAACTTGTAGGGACTAGTAATTTCACTGGTGTAAAATCTCCCAGGAGGTAAATAAGTTTTTGTTTCAAGTGGTCATTGATGGCACTTAATTCAATCTGTTGGCAAATTTCTGTGATTTTATGTCCTTTCCAAACTACCAGGAGCTGAAGATTCATTTCAATCTTGTATTTTCCCTTCACTTTTTTATTCTCTGGTAAAATGAACAGCTCTCAGAGTGATATTTGGCACCGCTGTTTTTGATACAGCCCTTCCACACACATGCAAGCATCAGAAGAGTCAGCCCTATTTGTCTTTTACCCTATGTGGAGGAAGTGTACCACAGGTCCTTTAATATCTATGCACAAACTTTAGCTGAAAGATACATTAAAAAATCTCAATTTGTGCTCCTTACCAAGTGCTGGTTACATGCCTGCTCTTTTCTTACCCACATATAAGGTGGCTGCACTGTAGCTATGCAAGGTTCAGGGATACACAGATGAAAAAAAAATATATATCTTCTCTTCAGTAGCTCACAGCCTAGTGTAAACCCAAATGTGAAAGACAATAGTATAAAGGCTCATCATTAATTCTGAGGGTAGAAGAGCAGCCTTTAGCTCTGAAACAAGGCAGTTAACTGACCTGGGGTAGTCAAGGTACTAGCCTAGTCAAATTGTACAGATTTAGTCAGATTTGACAAACTGAATTAAGCGTTTAGAGCTATCTATGAAGTCTAGATGTTACTTAAGTACTCATGAAATAGTTTCAGAAAATAATTCCCAGGAAATCTTACAAACAAAAGAATCCACACATGCCTGTTTAGTTGGGATTTTGAAGCATCTTCCCTTAGGTTTAGCTGTATTTTAAATACTTACAAATCTTTCTTCTTCCTTCCATAAGAGCAAAGGGGACAACTCTTTATTATTTATCTCTATAATGAAGGCATGTGCAAGGTGCCTTAGCTAATATGTGTACAACTAGTAGTCTTACACAACCACCTTCCCCCCATATTCATACCAACTACTGTCACATTGTCCAATCTGTTATTACAGTGCCATCTGCTATTGTGTTTTATATCTGAGTACACTTTAGATTTTAGCTGTCCAAAATGACTCATTTCTTAAGAACCTTTTTCTGATGACTTCGGCCGAGATGGAGGCATAGGTAGACATGATTTGCCTCCTTCCACAACCATAAGAAGGATTACGTCTACCTCAAAACATAAAACCAGAACTACAAGAAAATCAAACTGCATAGAAGTCCAACAAAGATATAAAGACACAATACTCATTCACATTGGTAGGAGGACTGGAGCCAGGACAGAGAGGATGCAATGTGGTGGCAGAGGCAGTGGTGGCAGCAAGGCAGCGGCTGTGGCCAGCTGTCAGGAAGAACAGTCATACATTATAAAAAAATCCCAGAGGGACACCTGGGAAGTGATCCCAGTCCCCAGGAAAATAAAGCCAAGTTTCTTCTGACTGAAAACTAGTGGGAGCTGGGGCAACGGAAGAAACTTACAGTCTTTCGTGAGAATCTGTTTAGAGACTCCCCCAGTTCCAGAAATGTTAAAGAGACACATTAAAAAAAAAAAAAAAGGATCAAAACTAGGAACAGTAAAATGACAAACTTATAACTATTAACTAATCTAAAAACAAAAACAAAACCCCCCAAAAAACCAAAACCTAAGCAAGCAACTAGAACAGGAACAGAACTGTAGTTATGGAGATCATATAGGGAGGATTGTCAGTTGGGAGGAGGAAGGGGGAGAATGGGGAAAATGTTCAGGAATCAAGAAGCATAGTTGGTGGGTGCAGAATAGACAGGGGGATGTTAAGAATAGCATAGGAAATGGAGAAGCCAAAGAACTTACATGCATGACCCATGGATATGAACTAAGGGAGGGAGTGGGATTGCTGGAGGGAAAGGAGGTACCAGGCAGAGAGGGGCAAAGTGAGGAAAATTGGGACAACTGTAACAGCATAATCAATAAAATAGACTTCAAAGAAGAAAGCTTTTTCCCGTAGGAGGTGTGATTGTTTGATGAGATACGAGCATGTATAATCCACAAAGGTCAGTCTGTCTATCTATCTATCTATCTATCTATCTATCTATCTATCTATCTATCTAATCATCTCCATATTTGGCATACCTTATGGGCTCCATAATTCAGTCAGCTAGTTGTTAGTTGTAATCCCACATCTCTAGATTATTACAGTTAGGTTCTTTTTACTGCTCTCAGTGGCCAGTTCCCAATAATTTTACTTCTTCCTACAGCTTGTCTCTTTCCCACAAAATTCCTTTTCATAAAACCCTGCTGAATTTACTTTATACTCTGTGTATTTTTATTTCCCAGTTCCCTAATATAGTTTGTGTATTCCCTATGTCTTCCATAGTTATAAAAGCAACAGGTTAAAATTTCAATAAGTAGATTTATTAAAATACTTAAAAATTATTCAAGAAATAGAAATTGACATATCTTGAGCCAAATTGTCTTGGTTCAAATGTGGTTCTGCCACTTTCTGGTTAGGTTAATGTTTTTCTTCAACATCTGAAGAGTGAGAATAATAGTAATACATAGGTACTATTACATAGTAGTTGGAATGTGGGTTCTGGAATTGGCTGTCTAGTTTTGTTAAATTTACTTAACATTTCTAAATTGCAATTTGCTCTTCTGTAGTCCAAGGATAATGATAGCACCTGCCTCTTGAAATTGTATGGAATCTGATATGAATGTAAAGCATTTAGCAGTGTCTGGCACATCTTAAGTGCTGAACACATGATAAATATTCTTAAGAAAGCACATAGCAGGGTCAACATTGATAAACTAAAACGCATGTATCTAAAACAGTGTAGCCTGCTAACTTTCCTGTGGCTGGGTTAATAATCATCCCTGCTGTTGAGTGGGCAAAAATCAAATTTCCCATCATAGGTCAATGTCTTCCAGTTTTCAAGTGCTCTTCAGATTATTTATCCATTTCTTTTGTTGGTAAGTGGATAGTTCTGTTGGATTCATCTTCCTGCCATATTTGCCTTTGGGTACCTTCCCTTCCTTCTCCTCCTTTAGTTGTTTTCTGGGCAAAGAGATAAGCTTACATGACCTAATCATAGCAGGATAGATTTCTGTCCTAAGAGATCTTTCTTTGCTGGTTCCCACTGAACTTGGATGTGTAACTCATGCCACCTTAGCTCTGAGTGTCTGCTTCTGTCTTTTCTGCATCTGCTGCTGATGCTTTTATGGCTGGTGTAGTTTGTGGTTTGTTTCCCAGTTAAGGGGAATTCAAGATGTTTGCTCTTGGACGTGTTCTCCATGGTGCCTCCCTGATGACTGAGCTCCACTTGATGCTTATGATTGAGGATGACTTCATGTGACCCAGCAGCATTGTTCCCTTCTCCACTCTCCCATCCCTTGGTGTTGTTTACCCATCTTACTGTTTTCATTCTACTATATATTGGCATAATGATGTGCAAACCATTCTTTTATCTAAGTTCTAAATAGGAAGTGAGATTTGAGTCCGCCCTTTGGCTTTTGGCATGCCTCAAACTATCTTTTTCTTTTGTTTTAAGATTTTATTTATTTATTTTTAGACAGAGGGAAAGGGAGGGAGAAAGAGAGAAAGAAAGAGACATCAATTGGTTGCCTCCCAACTGGAGACATGGCCTGCAGCCCAGGCATGTGCCCTGACTGGGAATCAAACTGTTAACCCTTTGGTTCGAAGGCTGGCACTCAATCCATGGAGCCACACCAGCCAGGGCTAAATACATTTTTGAGAGTATTGTCCCTTCAAAAAACAAACAACCAAACCTAGCTTTCAAGATTTTTTATTTTTTTCTTTTTAAAACATTAATTAATTTTATTAATTATGCTGTTACATTTGTCCCAATTTCTTTTTCTCTTGCTCCCCTCCACCCAGTATCCCCTTCCTCCAGCAGTCCCACTCCCCATAGTTCATGTCAGTGGGTCATGCATGTGAGTTCTTTGGCTTTACCTTTTCCTGTACTATTTTTAACATCTCCCTGTCTATTCTGCACTCACAAACTATGCTTCTTAATTCCTGTGCCTTACCCCCTTCTTCCCCTTCCTTTCCCAGTTGACACCCCTCAAAATGTTCCCCATATCTTTGATTCTGTTCACTCTCTGGTTGTCTGCTTAGTTTTTGTTTTTATTTTTTAGATTCTGTTTAATAGTTGTGAGTTTATTGTCTTTTTAATGTTCATAATTTTGACATTTTTCTTAAGCCCCTTTAATATTTCATATAATAATGGCTTGGTGATGATGAACTCCTTTACCTTAACTTTGTCTGGGAAGCACTTTATCTACCCTTCCATTCTGAATGATAGCTTTGCTGGATAGTGTAATCTTGGTTTTAGGTCCTTGCTTTTCATCACTTTGAATACTTCTTGCCAGGCCCTTCCTTCTAGCCTTGGAAGTTTCTTTCTTTTGAAAAATCAGCTGATAGTCTCCTAGGAACCCTATTGTAGGTAACTGTCTTTTTTTTCTCTTGCTGCTTTTAAGATCCTCTCTTTGTCTTTGACCTTTGGCATTTTAATTATGATATGTCTTTGGGTCTAGCTTGTTTGGGACTCCCTCTGTTCCCTGGATTTGTATGTCTAGTTCCATCACCAAATTAGGGAAGTTTTCCTTCATATTTTTTCACATTATTTTTTCACATAAGTTTTCAATTTCTTGCTTTTCCCCTTCTCATTCTGGCAACATTATGCTTCAGATATTGGCATGTTTAAAGTTGTCCCAGAGATTCCTCTACTTCTCCTCATTTTTTCAATACTTGTTTCCTCTTTCTGTAATAGTTGTTTATTTCTTCCTTAGGTTCCAAATCATTGATTTGAACCCTGGTTTCTTTCTCTTCACCCTTGGTTTTGTGTGTATTTTCTTTGTTTCACATAGCCTACCCTTCACTTCTTCCTTTCTGTGCTTGCTTTATTTAAGTATATCTTTCAAGCCTATGAGCATCTTAATCACCAGCATTTTGAACTTTACATCTGTTAGGCTGGCTATCTCCTTGCCTGTTAGGTTGGCTATCTCTTCAGCATTCAGTTCTCCCGCTGGCACCTTAATCTGCTGCCTCTTTTGGGCTATATCTCTGTCTTCTCAGCTTGACAGCTTTCTGTGTTTGCTTCTGTGTCTTAGGTAGTTCTGTCACAGTTGTTCCATTGTAGGGGTCTGAGCCTTAGGAATTCTTGAGTATGGAGCAACCAATTTCACCACTTTGTGGTGCTGCATGTAGGGGAAGGGTCTGAGAGGGAACAGTGCCTCTTGCACATTGACACCATCACTTTCTTCTTCCACTCCAACCCCCACTGGTTTTCACAGTCAGAAGCAATATGGCAGTATTTTTACTAGTGCTAGAACCATGGGTTGCACAGTATGGACCTGGGATTGCTTCCTAGGTTTAAATGTATGACTGCTTTTCACTGGGTCTCAGCCCCTGAGCCACTGCAGCAGCTGCTGGCTCTGTTTTTCCTGGCACTGGAACCATGAGCTGCATGGTCTGGCTCAGGGTTGCTCCTTGGGTTAAAATGTATGACTAAATAAATAAATGAATGAATAAATGTATGTATGTATGTATGTATGTATGTATGAATGTATGTATGAATGACTATGCTTTTACCTTGGCCCCAGCTTTGGTGCTGACGCTGCTGCTTTCCTCCTCAGCTCTGCCCCTTCTACCTGTCTGTCTGGCTGTTTCTTTAATTCTTCATTTGTTGCACTTTCATGTAGTTCAGTTTTCTGAAATTTCTGCGTTATTTTTATTTAGTTTTGAGGGAGATGTAAATTTCTGCTAGTTGTGAAGGAAAGGAAGCATATCTACCTGCACCTCCATCTTGACTGGAAGTCAAGACTTTTCTGTTTCTGTGTACTAGAATTCTGGTTAGAAGATCAAAATCAAGCATACTTTTATTCTCCTCAAAATGATGAATACTGTTGATTAGGCAGGATAACACAACATACGAGAAATAAAATCTACATTAAAGACTTAAAAATATTATCATATTTCTATTTGTTATAGAAAGGGGTCATCACAAAGTAGAAAAATAATCATTTGTAATTCTATCTACTGGGAATAATCATTGTTAATAATGTTTTCTAGCTGGGTGTTATTTGGGTGACTTAGCACAAGTTACTTTACTATCTGATCCCTAGTTTTCTCCTCTGTTAAAGGGGAGTGGCTCTCATCCATTCACAGAGGGTTGTTTAAGATGGCATTTTCTTCATAGAGGAAATGATTATATATAATTAATTCTGATTCTTTATATCTCTGTTGTAGTACTCTATTATTTGGATGTATTTCTATAGTACATTTTAATATTTCATTAAAATATATATCTTTTATTACCTTATATTTTTGTCATTTGATAAATTTCTTTTTTTTGAAATAGTCTTTTTATTAAATATCTTATTGTCATTCTATTGCAGTTGTCCCCATTTTTCTCCCTTTGCCTTTCTCTGCCTAGCCTACCCCCCACCCCTGCTCCCACAGTCATTCCCATGTCTGGGGGTCTTATTACACATCTTTTAAAGTAATTTATGACAATCATAACTTGTTTTTTCTTTCAAATAAACATTGAAATTATTGTATTAACTTTTTAAACATTTCATTGATGTTTTCATTAAAATTATCTTAATATTTATGATATCAAACATTATCAGAAATAGATTTTCTTTTTTCATCCCCAGTAACATTTGGTAGATTTTATCATATAAGGAGTTTTACATTTCTTAAGCTGTATCTAGACATTTTATGATTGTGGTGGTTGTATAAAATGAGGATTTTTCCTTGTTAAATTCCTGAACTGATTACTGGGTAGTATATAGGAAAAAATTGTTGACGTTTGTAAATTTTTAAACTAGGTACTTTATTGACTTTTCCTACTAGTAAAGTTTCATTTGATTCACTTATGTTTTCTATTTAGAAGAGCATAATCTGAAAATAGAAATTAATTTGTCCCTATGTTTCTAAAATTAATCAATTAAAAAAGTTCCTTGTCCTTTATTATGTTTGCTAGAACTTCCAGAAAAGAGCTAAAGAATAAATGAGCATACTGCTCTTGTTCCTGAATTTAATGGCAATGGACTTTAGTATTTTATAATTAACTATAATGTTGGCTACTTATATACAATAACTATTTTCTAACAGATTAAGGAGGTTTTCCTCTAGCATCAGGAAACTTTTATTTGAAAAAATACTGCATTTATTTTAATTATTTTTATTTTTAATTAAAATGATTACTTTTTAATCTTCTGAGGTATTGAAGTGACTAATTTATTGGCATATTTAACATGCTATTGGATTAGAATGGTATTTATATTAATAGGGAGATTAGTTTGTGATTTCCTTTTTCCGCTCTGTTAGACTTTGGAATTAGAGTATTGCTGGTTTCAGAAAGCGAATTGGGAAGTGTGCCATCATTGCTTGTGCTCCAGAGCAGCTGAAATTATGTGAATGGCCTCTCCTTAAAGCTCTGCTAGAACTCACTAGTAAAATGATCTAGACATGGTGCAACACTTGGAGTTACTCCCTAGGCAAGATTCTGTTTTTACTATTGTCATTGGCATCCAGATGGACTACTTTCTCAAATCATTTCTGGAAGTTTATGTGTTTTTTAGAGAATCATATGTTTCATCCTCATTTTCAGAGTTTTTAACTTAGAATGGTACATTTAAATTTCTTATGCCATCATAAAATATTCCTGTACCTGTGAATAAAGTCTAATTCTTACTTTTAATGAGTTCAATATGTTTTCTTTTGTTTAAATCTGTGAGGTGTTTATTCATTTTATTGATATTTACAAAGAAATTAGCTCTAGGATGTATCAAATCTATTGTTTTTATATTGTAATGGTTTCTATGTTTATATTATTAATTTCTCATCACTTAGGCTTTTTTCTTTTTTGACACATTTTTCAAATTTATTTTTTATTTTCTATTTTTAAAAATACATACACTTAAGGCTATCAGATTTTTTCTGAATATAGTTTTCCTCATCATATCAATATTGATTTGTAGACTTTTTTTTTTAGGTTTAAAAACTGTTCTGTTACTGCACTTTTTTTTTGTTATTTCATTTTTAAACTTTTGTAAAAATTATTTACAAACAACAAAATACAGTATCTAAAGTATACAATTTGATTAAGTTTTTTATTGAAGTAAAATTTGCATATAGTGAAATGAACATATTTTAATTGTACAATTTGATGTGTTCTGACAAATTTGCATAACCAACAGACCAAGCAAGATACATAACTTCCCACTCCGATGAATGTTCGCTTTTACCTTTTCCAATCTGTCTTCCCTCTCTGGACAACCATTGTTACAATTTCTGTCACCACAGAGTCATTTTGTCGGTTCTTGAACTTTATATAAATGAAATCACACAGTATAGTCTCCCTTGCGGCTGACTTTTCCCCCTTGGTGTAATTCCTCTTAGATTAATCCATATTGTGGTTTGTATTAGCAGTTCATTTTTTAAAAACTTGCTGAGTTTTAAATTTGGGAATTGAAAAAAATTCTATTGTGTAACTGTACCACAATTTGTATCCACAAATTCTATTGTATGACTGTACCACAAAAATTCTATTGTATGACTGTGCCACAATTTCTGTAGATGGACTTTTGGGGTGTTTCCAGTTCTGCCTATTATAAATAAAACTACTTTGACATTTCTGTGAATGTTTTTTGGTGAATGTGTTTTTATTTCTTTCTGGTAAATACTTCGTAGAATTGCTGATACACGGGGTGGATGTATGTTTAGTTTTATAAGAAATTTCCAAACTGTTTTTCTACTTGTTGTGTTATTATACACTCCATTTGGGAATGCAGGAGACTCTAGTTGTTTCATGTCAACAATTGGTGTTGCCATTTTACTGGGTATAAAGTAGGATCTCATTGTGGTTTTGATTTGTATTTCTTTGATGGCTAATAATATTGAGCATCATTTCGTATGCTTATTGGCCATTTACATAACATTTTTTTGTGAAGTATTTGCTCAAGACTTTTACTTGTTTTTCATTGGGTTGTATTTTGTTGTTTGATTATAGAAGGTTCTTTTTTTTTAAAATATATTCTGATAAAAGTTCTTTGTCAGATTTATGTGCTGTAAGTACTTTCTTCTAGTCTGTGATGTATCTATTTTTACAGCATTTTCTGAAGAATAGAAGATTTGAGTTTTACTTATGTTTGTTTTAATATTATTTCTTTTATAATTAAAAGATAAACCTTCAGCCAGATTCGTCAAGGAAAAAAGAGAGCCTAAATAAATAAAATCAGAAATGAAAGAGGAGTGACAAATGATACCACAGAAATACAAAGGACTGTAAGAAAATATTCTGAAAAATTATATACCAAAAATTTGGATAAGCTAGAAGAAATGAACAAATTCCTAGAAACATATAATCTTCCAAGACTGAATCAAGAAAGAACAGAAAATTTGAACCGATCTATTACTAGAAACAAAATGAATCAGTAATCAAAAAAATCTTGAACAAATGAAAATTCAGGACCAGACAGCTATTACATGTGAATTCTACCAAGCATTCAAAGAAGAATTAATATTGATTCTCAAACTATTCAGAAAAATTGAAGAGGAGAAAAAGATGTCAAACCCATTCTACAAGGCCACTGTTACTCTGATACCAAAATTAGACAAAGTACTACAAAAAAATAAATAAATAAAAACATTATAGGCCAATATCTTTGATGAACATAGATGCAAAAATCCTCAACAAAATATTTGAAAACTGAATTCAGCAATACATTAAAAGGACTATCATGATCAGTGGCATGCAAAGATGTTTCAATATCTGCAAATCAATCAGCATAATGCACCACATAAACAGAATGAATGGAAAAATCATATCATCTCAATAAATATAGAAAAAGCATTGGACAGAATTCAACATTCATTAATGATAAAAACACTCAAAGTAAATAAAGAAGGAATGTATCTTAACCTACTGGGGACCACATAGGACATACCCACAGCTACAATTATACTCAGTAGTGAAAAGCTGAAAGCTTTCTCTCTAAGATTAGGACAAAGATGGCCATTCTGATCACTGTTATTCAAGTTAGTATTGGAAGTCCTGGCCACAGCAACCAGAAAAAATAAAGGTATCCAAATTGGAAAGGAACATGTAAAATTGTCACTATTTGCAGATGACATAATTTATACAAAACCCCCTAAAGATTCCACCAGAAAACTAATAAATGAATTCAGTAAAGTAGCAGAATAGAAAATTAACATATACAGAAATATGTTGCATTTCTACATACAGATATAAGCTAGCAGAAAGAGAAATTAAGGAAACACTGCCATTTATAATTTCATAAAAATACTACAATCTCTAGGAAAAAATTTTATAAAAAGATTTTTATTCATTATTTTTAAAGAGAAGGGAAGGGAAGGAGGAAAAAAGTGAGAGAGACATCAATATATGGTTGCCTTTAACCTGGCTCCGCTGGGGACCTGGCTGGAGACATGGCTTGCAACCTGGTTAAGTTCCCTGACTGGGAATTGAACCAGTGACCCCTGGGTTCGCAGACTGATGCCAATCCACTTAGCCACACCAGCCAGGGCCTTAGGAGTAAACTTAACTAAGGTAATAATAACCAGTACTCTGAAATCTATGACATTGATGAAACAGAAGACACAAATAAATGGAAGTATATACTATCCTTATGGATTAGAAGAATTAATATTAACATGTCCATACAACCCAGAGGAATCTGTAGGTACAATGCTATATTTATCAAAATACCAAAGGCAGTTTTCACGGAACTAGAGCAAGTAATCCTACAACTTTATGAAACTACAAAAATCCCAAATAGCCAAGAAGTTTTGAGAAAGAACAAAGTTGGAGGTGTGCTCCCCGATTTCAATTTATAATACAAAGCTATGGCACAAAACAGACACCTAGATTAGAGATCTCAGAAATAAACCCACAATTAAGGTTAACTAATCTATGACAAGAATAAATATTGGGGAAAAGAGTCACTACAACAAGTAGTGACTGTTAGGAAAACTGAATAGGTGCAAAACAAAAATGAGACCTACCTTTCTTTCCTTTCCTTCCTTTCTCTGTCTCTGTCTCTCTCTTTCTGTCTTTCCTTTTCTTTCTCTTTAAATTTAATTTTATTATTGTTATATTACATCCTTACCCTTTTTACTCCCCTCTGTCCCCTTTCCCACCCGACCACTCTCCCCCAAAATGAATCCCACTTGTTGTCCATGTCCATGGTTCTTCCATGCCAGTTCCTTGACTAAACTGCTCCCCTTCTTTGCCTCCTCCTCCTGTCTCCCTCTGCCCCTGCTCCCCTCTGCCCACTGAAGGTCTATTCATTGTATTCATGTATCTGGTTCTATTTTGCTTGTTTATTTTTTTTTGTTCATTATTATCCTGTAATGGGTGAGATCATATGGTATTTATCTTTCACTGACTGGCTTATTTCACTAAGCATAATACTTTCCAGTTCCATCCATGTTGTTGCAAAGGGTAGGAGTTCCTTCTTTCTTTCTGCTGTGTAGTATTCCATTGTGTAAATATACCAAAGTTTTTTGATCCAATCATCCCCTGATGGGCACTTAGGCTGTTTCCAGCATTTGGCTATTGTAAATAGCACTGCCATGAACTGGCATTTCAGGGTTCCTCAGGTATAGTCCTAGCAGTGGAGCTGCTGGATCAAAAGGCATTTCCATTTTTAGTTTTTAAAGGAAACTCCATACTGTTTTCCATAGTGGCTGCAACAGCCTACATTCCCACCAGCAGTGCACCAGGGTTCCCTTTTCCCCACATCCTCACCAGCTCTTGTTGTTTGTTGATTTGTTGATTGCCATTGTGACAGGGGTAAGGTGGTATCTTACTGTGGTTTTAATTTTCATCTCTCTGATGGCTTGTAATGTTGAGCATTCTTTCATATGCCTCTGGGCCCTTTGTATGTCTTCCTTAGTGAGTTGTCTGTTCAGGTCCTTTGCCTATTTTTTAATTGGGCTGTCTGTCTCCCTGATATTGAGTCTCATAAGTTCTTTATATATTTTGGATATCAAACCCTTGTCTGAGGTATCATTGTTTTCCCATACAGTTGGTTCCCTTTGAGTTTTGCTGGTGCTTTCTTTAGATGAACAGAACAGAAAGTTTTCAGTTTGATAGAGTCCCATTTGTTTATTTGTTCTTTTATTTCCTTTGCCCTTGGAGAAGTATCAGGAAACATATTTCTGCATAGGATATCTAAAATTTTACTGCCTATATTTTTCTCCAGGATCTTTATGGTGGCACTGCTTATGTTTAAGTCTTTTATCCATCTTGAGTTTATTCTGGTGTATAGTGTAAGTTGGTGGTCTAGTTTTATTTTTTGTTTTTGCATGTTGCTGTCCAGTTCTCCCAAAGCCACTTGTTGAAGAGACTGTTTTTGCTCCATTTTATGTTCCTTTCCCCTTTGTCAAATATTAATTGACTATAGAGTCCTGGGTTTATTTCTGGGCTCTCTATTCTTTTCCATTGATCTATATGTCTATTCTCATGCCAGTACCAGACTGTTTTGATTATAGCAGCCTTGTAGTATGGTTTGATGTCTGGTATTGTGATTCCTCTTACCTTGTTCTTCTTTCTCAAGATTGCTAAGGCTATTTGTGGACGTTTTTGGCTCCATATAAATTTTTGAAGTATTTTTTCTATTTCTGTGAAGTATGTCATTGGTATTTTAAATGGGTTTGCATTGAATCTATAGATTGCTTTGGGTGGTATGGACATTTTAATGATGTTCATTGTTCCCATCCATGAACATGGTATATGCTTCCATTTATTTGTATCTTCCTTGATTTCTTTCTTCATTGTTCTGGAGTTTTCTGAGTACAAGTTTCTTACCTCCTTGGTTAAGTTTATTCCCAAGTACTGTATTTCTCTTGTTGCTATGGTAAATAGGATTTGTTTTCTAGCTTCTATCTCTGATGTTTCATTGTTGGTATACAAAAATGCTTTTGATTTCTGAATATTGACTTCATATCCAGCTGTTTTGCTAAGTTTACTTATTAGGTTGAGTAAATTTTTGGTGGAGCCTATTTGGTTTTGTATGTACACTACCATATCATCTGCAAATAATGACAGTTTGACTTCTTTCTTTCAATTTGGATACCTTTGATTCCTTTTTCTTCTCTGATAGCTATGGCTAGAGCTTCCAAAATGATGTTGAACAGAAGTGGAGAAGGTGGACAGCCTTGACTTGTTCCTGATCTTAAGGGGAAAGCTTTTAGGTTTTGTCCATTAAGCATGATGTTGGCTTCAGGTTTCTAATATATGGCCTTTATTACATTGAGGTATGCACACTCTATTCCCATTTTGCTGAGTGTTTTTTATCATAAATGGTTGCTGTACTTTATCAAATGCTTTTTCAGCATCTATTGAAATGATTATATGGTTTTTGTCTTTCAGTTTGTTGATGTGGTATATTACATTTATTGATTTGCAAATGTTGTACCATCCCTGGGATGAAGCCCACTTGATCATGGTGTATGATCTTTTTAATGTATTGCTTGATCTGGTTGGCCAATATTTTGTTAAGAATCTTAGCATCTATGTTCATCAGAGATATTGACCTATAGTTTTCTTTCTTAGTTGGGTCTTGACCTGGTTTTGGGTAGAATAATATTGGCCTCATAGAGTTTGGGAGTCTTCCCTTTTGTTGGATTTTTTAGAATAGGTTGAGAAAAATAGAAGTTAGTTCTCCTCTAAATGTTTGGTAGAATTCACCTGTGTAGCTATCTGGTCTGGGGCTCTGGGGCTTTGAAAGATTTTTGATTACTTCAATTTCACTAGTTGTTATTGTTCTATTCAGGCTTTCTGCTTCTTCTGGATTCAGTTTTGGTAGGTTATACATTTCCAGAAATGTGTCCATTTCATCCAGAGATCAGTGGGCAGGACAAACCAATTCAGTTGTGAACCAATGAATCCACCATCAGCCACCAGGCTTGCATGCCACTGTGTGGGGCTGACTGACTGACCCAGCTGTAAGTCAGAGAGTTTGTAATCAGCCACCAGTCCCAGGCTTTGCTGAGTGAGAAGGACTGACTCAGTTGCGAAGCAATGAATCCACGATCAGCCATCAGCCTTGCACACTACTGTGCGGGGCTGACTGTCTGACCCAGCTGTAAAATCAGAGTTTATAATCACCCGCCAGGCCCAGTTGCTGCTGGGAGAGAGATATCTCTTCAGGTGCCAACTATTGTGTCTTTGCTGAGGCAGGGCAGGGAAGGAGAGATTTATTTAGATGTAAATCAGAGAATTGTGATCAGGTATCAGGCTCAGGCACTGCTGGGCAGGGCAGCTACTAGTGGGTGAGGCTATGAGGACCCTTGTACAGAAACCTCTTGGCGCAGTGCAGTCGGCTGGAGTTGGCACCGGGGTCCTCACAGCTGCTTCCCCACTTCTCTCCTGCAAGTCATGGCTGCAAACTCTCCCCAAGTATCTCCAGTCCTCTCTGCCCTCCCTCCCCTGGAGCTCAGGGTAGGTGGGTGCCAATGTATTTTCGCTGTGGTCACCCTAGTAGTTCTCTGTCTCCCGTGCTCTCTTAGGTGAGTGAACTCCATGGCTTTCCGCCCTTCTCAGCTGGATGCTGCTCTGCTATCTGCCATGTTGCTGTAGCTGGGACACCCAGCTGGGAGACCAGATCCCACCCTTCTCGGGTGGAGCCCCCAGCTCTGTCCCTTCGGCTGCTGCCTCTGGTGGGGGCCCAGCCAGCCCTCTCGAGTTTCTGCAATTCCTACCAGTCACATTGCGAAGCATCCCCTTCTGTTCTGTCTGTGGTTATAGAACTTCTTTCCAGCTGGTGTTCTGTTGTTAATTCCAGCTGACTTTTTCTCCAAAAAAGTAATTCCAGATTCTACCTAGGAGGAGATTGGTGTAGCTCCACTTACTCCTCCCACCATCTTGCCCACTAGTGTATATATATATATATTTTTTGATTTTTTAAAAAATTTTATTGTATTACATCCATCCCCTTTTTGCTCCCCTCTGTCCCCCTCCCCACCCTGTATATATTTTTTGATGTCTCCTAAGACAAAAGCAACAAAAGCAAAAGTAAACAAATGAAATAACAAAAGTTGGTTAGGGTATGGAGAAAAGGGAAACTTTGTGTGATATTGATGGGATTGCAAATTAGTGCAATTGCTATGGAGATTAGTATGAAGAGTCCTCACAAAAATAAAAATATAGAACTATCATATGACTGAGCAATTCCACTTTGGGTACATATCTGAAGAAAACAAAATGGTAATTCCAAAAGTTCTATGTCCCACTGTGATCATTGCAGCAGCATTTACAGGAGTCAAGATATGGAGGCAAATGATGTGCCCATCTATAGATGTTTAGATAAAGATGATGTAGTAAACATACACAATGGATTATTACTCAGACTAAAAAGAATGAAAGTCTTGCTATTTGTGACAATGTAGATGGACATAGAGAATACTATGGTAAGTTAAATGAGTTGGACAAAAAAGACAAATACTCTATGATTTCACTTATATGTGAAGTCTAAAAAAACCAAACAAGTGAACAATAACAAAAAGAAACAGAAACAAACTCGTAGATAAAGAGAATAAACTAATGGCTGCCAGAGGGGAGGGGAGCTCTTGTGTTCTGTACTGTGTGTGGATCTTGTTTTATTTATGTAGCTTGGGAATGATGAGGCATCTTAACCTGAGTATTCATATCTTTTATATTTTTTCTAGAAAATTCTTAGTGATTATCTTTTAAAAGCCTTCCCCTTGGAAAACCCTATTTATATTACACTTTCTCATATATTTCATTTATCTTACCTTCTGTCTTTTATTTCCATCCCTACCTGCACTAAGTTCTGGGTAATTTCTTTAGATCCATCTTCCATTTTACTATTGCAGTTTCACCTTTTCTGTGGTGTTGCTTTCTGCTGTCTCACTTGTGGTCAACTGCAGTCCAAAAATACTCAATGGAAAATTCCTGAAATAAAAATTCATAAAGTTTAAATTGCACACTGGTTTGAGCAGCGTGATGAAATCTCTCATAGTGCTGCCCCTTCCTGCCTAGGTTGTGATTCATCCCTTTGTCCAGCATCTCCACGCTGTATTTGCCACCTTCCCGTTAGTCACTGAGTAGTTCTGCTCAGTTAAAAGATAGATTGTCACTGCATCACAGTGCCTTTGTTGAAGTCATCCTTATTTAACAAAAGTGGTGATGCTGGCAACTTAGATATGCCAAAGGAAAGACATAAAGTGTGCCCTTTAAGTGACAATGTGAGAAGGTCTTGACATAAGGCATTTTATTATCTCACATCATCACATGAAAAAGTGAGTACAGTACAGCAAGATAATTTGAGAAAGGGACCACATTCACCTAACTTTATTACAATTCGTTGTTACAGTGTTCTATTTCATAATTACTGTTGTTAATCTCTTACTGCTCTTAATTAAAATTTATCATAGGTATGTACATATAGGAAAAAAACATAGTCTATAAGATATGGTACTGTCTGCAGTTTCAGGTCTCCATGGGGGTTTTTCGAATGTATCCCCCATCTAATTTGCTGTTTAAAGTCTTTCATAGAGTTTTCAATTTTAATGGCTATACACCTCATATTTGGATGTATTGTTTAGCTCTTTGACAAATCTATGTGATATTTTTTATGATGTATTTTTTCATATGTTTGACTTTATTTTGTATGCTTTTAATAATTTTAAGTGCTTATAGTCTTTAATGATAACTCACCTGAAGTTCTTAGAGGTCTAATTCTATAATATTTTTTTAGCCTTGTTTATGTTCATTGTTTTTCTTGTGTAATTCTGAATTGCAATTTTATAACTGGTGGCTCTATCAATGGGAATCATATGTGGTTTGGTTTGAGTATGTGAATTTGAAAGAGTTTGCATTTGTTTCTGTTAAATTCCCCTAGGGGATTATCCCAAGCGCTCTTTCTTTTTCTTTCTTTTCTTTTTTAAAAGATTTTATTATTTTGAGAGAGAGGGAAAGGGATAGAGGCAGAGAAGGAGAGAGACATCAATGTATGGTTGCCTTTCACCTGCCTCCAGCTGCAGACCTGACTGGAGACCTGGCTTACAACCTCATTATGTGCCCTGGCTGGGGAATCAAATCAGCGACCTTTGAGTTTGCCACCAGCCAGGGCCCGAGCATTCTTTCTTATTTATTTACTCATTTATTGCACTGGTTTTCCCTGAACTGAACAGGTAGTAGACACAGGTTAGAATTTTAAATCTTTATTAAGACAGGTCTGTGCTTACTAACTCTCAGGGAGATTTTCCTTCTTTATCAGCACCCAAGACAAAAACAGACAAGATTCTTTGTCATCTTTCATTATCAGTGGGTATATTTTTCCCCAGGTCACCCTTTCTCAGAGAGTAGCTCTTTGAAGGTTCAGCTTATGCAAGGATTTCAGTCCTAAAACTTTGCCTTCTGTTTGTGTTGAAGCAAGGAAATCAGGGAGACTGAGCAAAGAGTAATAGTGGTAGGGTATGAAGTCAGAGGTAGAAGCAAGAACGTGCAGGGCTTTTTGAGTCATGATAAGATCTTTTGCTCATACACTGAGATAAAAAAAATTGGAGGGTTTTGAGCAAAGATGACAGGCAAGAATATGATCTGATTTATATTTAAATGGATTTGTCTGATTGCAGTTGAAAAACAGTGTCTTCCATTTCAAGGATAGAAACAGAAACAAAGTTGAGTGCTATTGCAATATTGGTGGTAAGAGATGTTGATGGTGAACACTTGAGGGGTTACCATGATGATGGTGGGATGTAAAATTCAGGATATAGTTTGAAGGTGGAGAAAATAGGATTTGATGATGAAGTGAGTACAGAGTATATGTGAGAGACTTCAAGGTTTTTAGGTCTGGGCAAATGTCAATAAATTTATTGCTACTTACTGATATAAGAAAGACTAGATAGATTGGTTTGTGTGGGAAAATTGAAATTTTGGTTTTGGATACAGAAAAGTGGTGAGGGAGAGAGTCTGAGTTGTTTTCTTTCCTGTTTAGCATGTAGGAAACAACCATTCCTGACTGGAGAAGATGGGTGAAAGGCTCTGGGTAAGAATCCTGCAGGGACAGATTTGATTCAGTATTTGATGTTGATGTTTAGAAAAATAAAAATGAAAAAATTTTGACAGGTAATAGAGGAGATGGTCAAGTGAAAGATAGATAAAACTAAACAAATGATATTTTAGTAAAGCCAAAAATTTTTGTGATTTTGGAGGAGAAAGGAAGTTGTACTATTTGGCTCAACAGATAGCAAAACTTAATTAGCAATGCAAACACTATTAATTTAACTTAAAATAAAAACCCTGTTCTATTGAAGGAATATAATGCAGAAAATAGGGTGCAAATATGATGTAAAAGAATGAAACTTCTACAACCAACCCAGGAAGTTGATGGAAAATGCATAAATGGAAACATCAAGAAATAGTCATGTTGGAAACACTGCTAGTGACTTATCCAGGGTACATTCTCCTCTTTTTGTTACTAAGAGAACCTAGGGTGGCAACATGATTAGCAAAAAAATTAGCCCTGCTCAAGTGGCTCAGTTGGTTGAAGTGTCTGTCATCCTGTACACCAAAAGGTTGTGGGTTTGGTCCCCAGTTAGGGCACATACCTAGATTACGGGTTTGATCCACAGTCAGGGTGCACATTGGAGGTGACTGGTTGATGTTTCTCTCTCACATCCATGGTTTCTCTTTCTCCCTTTCTCTCTAAAATCAGTAAAAACATATCCTTGGGTGAGAATTTAAAAATGATAAAATAAAAAATTATTAAAACAAAGCCCTGGCTGGTAGCACAGTGGTTAAGGCGCCGGCCTGCGAACCCAAAGGTCGCAGGTTCGATTCCCCAGCCAGGGCACATAACCAGGTTGCAAACCAGGTCTCCAGTCAGGTCTGTGGCTGGAGGCAGGTGAAACACAACCATGCATTGATGCCCCTCTCCATCTCTGCCTCTCTCCCTTCCCCTCTTTCTAAAAATTAATGAAATAAAATTAAAAAAAAATTATTAAAACATATTTTCTTGCTGTTTTTGTTGGAAAGCTTGGTCATTTCACATTATTCTAGCCAGTGATACATAATCAGAAGTCATTGGGTGGCACTTTCTTTGTTTTTAATCATATTTTCTTGATTATGCTATTACAGTTATCATCCCAGTTTTTCCCCTTTGCCCACCTCCTGTTTCACTCAGCACCACTCCACTCCTTTAGGCAATCCCCACATCATTGTTAGTTTTCATAGGTCATGCATAGGTTCTTCAGCTACTCTGTTTTCTATACTGTATTTTACATCCCCATGGTTATATACTTTTTAACTTATTTTTTATTACTGTTCTATTACAATTGTCCCAATTTTTCCCCCGTTGCTCTCCAGTGCTCCATCCCCACCCCCACCCCGGCCCCATCCCACAGTCAGTCCCACCCTGTTGTTCATATCCCTGGGTCATTTATACTAGTTCTTTGACTAGAGCCTTCCCCTTCCTTCCTCCCTTTTCCCCCTACCCTATGACCATTCTGTAACTAGCTATTTGTATTTCTAAATCCTCTTCACCCAACTCCCCAATATCCCCACCCATCTAGCAATCATCAAAATGCTGTCCATATTTATGAATCTATGTTCTTGTTTGCTTAGTCTGCTTTTTAGATTCAATTGTTGATAAATATGTATTTATTACCATTATATTGTTCATTTTGTTCTTTTTCTTAAATAAGTCTGTTTAACATTTCATATAATAATTGTTTGGTGGTGATGAACTCCTTTAGTTAGTTTTTTTTTTTTTTTTTTGGTCTGGGAATGTCTTTATCTGCTCTTCTATTCTAATCGATAGCTTTGCTGGGTAGAGCAGCCTTGGCTATAGGCCTCTGCTTTCGTGACTTTGAGTATTTCTTGCCAGTCACTTCTAGTCTGCAAAGTTTCTTTTGAGAAATCAGATAACATTCTTATGGGAATTCCTTTGTAGGTAACTAACTGCTTTTCTCTTGCTGCTTTTAAGATTCTTTATCTTTAACCTTTGGCATTTTAATTATGATGTGCCTTCAAGTGGGCCTCTTTGTATCCATCTTGTTTGGGACTCTCTGTGTTTCCTGGACTTCCCAGTCTATTTCTCTTTTTCAAATATATTTCCAATTTCTTGCTCTTTGTCTTCTCATTCTGGCACTCCTATGATGCAAATGTTGGATTGCTTGAAGTTGTTCAGAGGCTGCTTACACTATCCTGATGTTTTGTGGGGAGTGGGGATTCTTTTTCCTTCTTCTGATTGGTTGTTTTTTGCATCCTTATGTTCCAAATCATTGATTTGATTCTCGGCTTCATCCACTGTACTGTTGTTTCCCTGTAAATTGTTCTTTATTTTAATTAGTGTAGCCTTTGTTATTTAGTGGATCTCTTTTATGCTGTTTAGGTCCTCACTAAGTTCCTTGAACTTCCTTATAACCAGTGTTTGAAACTGCATCAGATAGATTGCTTATCTCCATTTTGTTTAGTTCTTTTTCTGGATATTTGATGTTTTCTTTCATTTGGGCCATGTTTTTTGTCTCCTCATTTTGGGAGCTTCCCTGTGTGTGTTTCTGTGTATTAGGTAGAGCTTCCATGACTCCCTATCTTTGGTAGACTTGCCTGCAGGGATGTAGTAGGTGTCTTGTAGGGTCCAGTGTTACAGCCTCCCTTGTCACCCAAGCTGGATACTTAAGTTGTGCCCTTCATGTGGGCTGAGTATACCATCCTTTTGTAGTTGAGCCTTGATTGCTGTTGGAAGGTTAAGGGAGGAATTTACCCAGGCCAGTTAGCTGCAAGGACTGGTTGTGACCACTGACCAGAAACCTCCACCCTCTGTGGAGGATCAGCTGTGCAGGGGCATGGTAGAGGTATTCTGGCCTGATCTGTAGCTTTCCGCCGTGTGCATGGCCTCTGGGGTTTCTTGGGTGCAGGCCAAGGTCAGCATCCACCTGAGTTTTGCCTGCTGCCACCCTACCTGAGCTATAAAGCAATCTGAGATGGTTATTACTTGTGATGGGCTTGGAGGTTCCCAGGTAAAGCCAAGCTGTGAATCTAGGCAGGTTGCTGCTAGTGATGAGCCTAGGGCCCCTTAGAGGTATGGAGAGCTGGGGGCTCACTAAGGGCAGCTGTTGCTTGTTTGAGAGGATTTAGGAAGTTGTGAAGCAGGAGCCAAGACCAACTATTAATATGAAAAAGCCACTTGGTGGGCCTATAAATTGAGTGTGACAGAGTCACCGGGGATCTCCAGGGCAGGGCAAACAGTGTTAGCCAGGTTGATGGAGTCTCAGTAATGGCACTAGCATTCTGGCTCTGTGGCTCAGTCTGGATGGATGTGTTTTCTTTAATTCTGTAGTTGTCAGACTGCCATTCAACTCAATTTTTGACGGTTCTATAGTTTAGTTGTAATTTTGATGTGGTTGAGTAAGGAGGCAAGCCATGTTTACCTAGCTGCCATCTTGACCAGAAGTTTCTAGGTGGCACTTTTGAAAGACTTTTTAGAAGTGGGCGGATGCAGTGTGAATGTGTCCTTTGCCTCTTGTTATTTGCCCTTCCTCTTCTTGCATAGGACACAGTTGAGTTGCTGGAGGTGCTGCATTTATTTTGAGGCACTAAGATGACAAACATGAGAAATACTATCAGGAGCTAAGGAGGCTGAACAGAAAGGTCTCAGGTGCTTAACAGCATGCTGATTAATAAAAATAAACAATTTCCCCACATGGAATACTTTGATAGCTTCTTGTTTTACTTGAAATATAATTGAAACTCTTTTAAACGATTCATCATGATATGGCTGGCCTTGGCCAACTTCCACCTCATCTTTTATCACTTTCCTCCTTGATTACTAGTCCAAGCACATTGCCTTCTTTCATTTTTGTGAACACCCTTTTGGTAAATTTGCACATGAAGTTTTCTCTTGCTCAGCAGGTACCCAGGAGGAAACAGATGATATGCTTGGTAACTCAGGTAGGTTTAATAAAGGGCAGGATCAAAGGAAACCATGAAGGGATGGTGCAGTACACTCTGGTTTGCAACAGCAGGGAGCAGTTGGCCTGAAAGACAAAAACAGCAGTCCACTGGAGGTCACCCGGTGGAACTGTATCTTTTAGGAGAGCAAAGCTGGTAACTTACAGATACTTGGACATTAAGAGTGCAGAGCTCACTGTTAACTACAATGATTAAGGTAGTTGATATAGGAAAATAACCTACCTGTCTAATTGTATGTTATATTTGAAGGCTTGCCTCCTTTATGTAAAAAGCTCTGTTTTTTGCTAAGTCACTGGTGGTCACATGGACATGCGGAAGACTAATGTAGTAGAAGACCTTTTGGTTTTAAGCATCCAGGAACTGACAAAGTTGAACAGTTGTGTTAAGGGTCAGGCCATATTCAGAGAGGATTTGGGAGGTCATACTGGCAAATGGAACTATGAAGATCAACCTGTTGTACCCTTTGCCCTCCTGAGAGCCAACAGCCCTTCGCTGGGGTGGATAAGCAGGTGAAGTAGACACCTGGCCCTCCTAGAACAGAGTGAAGCTGACAAGGTAGATAGATGTCATTGTTAAAGTCTGTCATCTTTCCTGAAGCTCCTGCCTTCAGGGCTGGAGAGGACACCCTGGCCCTTAGAAAAGCCCTGTCATCTTCCCTCCTGCATCTCAAGTGGTCCCACGCTTGCAGCAAGATATCTAGCTGATCCCCCTGCAGTGAATGTATGGTATATATAGTATCATATTATATGTTATATATAACATATAGCATCTTATACAAGGTATAATATAGCATATACTATTAGATATAGTATATGGAATATACTGTTTATACATAATATACAAATTACTTATATAAAAGGTATATATAGTATATGTTATATTATAAATTAATTACTAAAATACTGATTTTAATATGTTTATATATTTTATTTTAAAAAAGATTTTATTTATTGTTTTCAGAGAGGGGAAGGGAAAGAGACAGAGAGGGAGAGAAACATCAATGTATGGTTGCCTTTCACCTGCCTCCAGCTATAGACCTGGCTGGAGACTTGTCTTGCTCTGGCTTGTTATGTGCCCTGGCTGGGAATTAAACCAGCAGCCTTTGGGTTCACAGGCCAGCCCCTTATCCACTGTGCCACCAGCCAGGGTGATGATTATTTTATATGTGTACACACACACACACACACACACACTCTCACACACATGTATACACCAGGCTAAAAATGATAAGGAAATCTCACTACCTGCCCTCTTCCAACTTTCATTGTTTACAATATTCTAATGTTATCACAGTTTACAATGCTTACATTTTATTTTCCAGTAAAATCTTTTTAGTTTTATTTATTTTGGCTACTACTGCTACAGTTAAGTGGAGTTAATAATGGTTATTTTAAGAATTTTTACCATTTATCTCTTGTTTAGCTGAAATTGATCTACATTTTTATTTACTTTATTTTTCCTATCCTCATGTAAGGACATGCTTACTGATCTCAAACAGTGAGATAGACAGTGAGAGAAACATTGAGATGAAAAAGATTGAGTTATTGCCTCTTGTATGCACCCCTGACCTGAGAACTGAACCTGCAACTAGGCATGTGCCTTAATCAGGAAATTAAACTCTCAACCTTTTGATTTTTGGTGTGACACTCAGCCAACTGAGCCATACTTCATATTTTTAAATGAAGAGCTCATTGACTCTGTATGCCCTGAGTTTGTTGTAATAGTTGGATTAAAAAAAAAGGTTGGGTTTATAAATATGCTTAGATTTATTTGATATGTGATATGAGGTGAGAATACAAATTAACTTCTAATCTTTAGTAATATATGATTTCTAGTAAAACAATTTTGCTTATTACTTCTTTAACCTTAAGAAAGATGAAAGTGTACAAGGACAAATTGAGAATTAATAGTTGTTTTCCTTTGAAGGAAACATAAAAAACTGTGTTCAATGAATTTAAGAGTTTAGGGGAGAAAAATGTTTAAGTAGTTAACCACAGGAAGAAGAGGAAATTGGGGCTAGAGGGTGTCCTATAAATTGAACGAAAATGGAAGAATTAAGAAAACAGTACATGGGACAAAAAAGACATTCAGTACATTTTGTGTACTGAATAAGTGAGTGAAATCAAGGTTTCTGGGATATGTAATGAGAGTGAGAGTATAAGAAGTACACAAGACAAAGAAGCTGTGCTTAGAAAGTGTGAGTGAGATGCCAGTTGGATGATAACAAAGTGAGTTGTCAAAATACCTTAGATGTGAAGGTCATTGGCACTTAGAAAAAGCACCAGAAGGCTCAGGTCTTAATTGGTTTGGATATAGGAGCTAAATTCTATCAGGACAATAAAAGGATTTTGGGAGATGAAGACTTAGCCAGCTACATTCAATGAATGTGGGGAAACAATCAATGCTATGAGGTAGGTCCCATCTTGTATTCATTGTATAGATTAGGAAATGAAGCAGGAAGATGTTAAAAATTTTGCATGGCTATAACATTAGTTATTGCCAGAGTCCAAATTCAGATCCAGGCAATCTGACTCTCAAGCCTGTGCTCTAATCATTCTGCAGCTCTACCTCCGTGTGTGTGTGTGTGTGTGTGTGTGTGTGTGTGTGTGTGTGTGTATGTGTGTGTGGCTGGTATTGTTACTTAATGTGAACATAACCCTAGGGTTGTAGAACAGAGGTTGAGTGTGAAACTCCTAGATTTTGTAGTATCACCTAGGGCTGTGCTGTGGGGCAGCTCAGGGAGCTCTTGAGCTATTTTGTATACTTAGTTTGGAAGGAAACTCTTCTATTCCATGGTTGCCCTCATCCTCCAAGACTGAGCTGGGTCATAAGAGGAGGAGACTGACATTAAAACAAAACAAAACAGTACAGCAGAAAACAAACAAACAAACAAAGGAACTCTTACCTTTTGCGACAACATGGATGGAACTGGAGAGTATTATGCTTAGTGAAATAAAGCAGGCAGCAAAAGACAAATACCATATGATGTCACTTAATACAGGAGACTAATGAGTGAAACAAACAAATGAGCAAAATAGAGTCAGAGGCATGGAAACAAGGAACAGACTGACAGTGACCAGAGGGCACAGAGGGAGGAGGAGATGGGGGAAAAGAAGGGGAAAGGTCTAGTCAAGGAACTAGTATAAATGACCCATGGACATGAACAATAGCATGGAGATTGAGTGTGGGAGAGTGGGGAGGTGGGCAGGGCAAGGTAGAGTGATGGGGGAAAAATGGGACAATTGTAATAGAACAGTAAAAAAAATTAGGTGTAAACTCTTCCTTCTAAAATAAAAAAACATTATCTAAAAATGAGTAGGTACTGCAATGTTTGTGAAAATGCTTTACATATTGTGAAAGCACAATAAAGTATAAGTTATTATTACTAAATGGTGAACTCTGAGGGTAGGCTCATTTCTGTCTTGCCATTCCTGAGCACCCAGTGCCTTTCACAGCGCCTAGTATACTATGGGTGCTCAATAAATGTTTGTTTGATGAACAGGTGCACAAACTGCTATTTCTCCATTTCATGCTTGTCAGGTCCATTTGAATTAAGTTTCAAAATGTCAAAAAATAAAATAAGACAAAACAAAAAAAACTCTAACACTTCAGAAACCATGAAATTTCTTTAAAATGTACTGAACAATTTATCCATTTGTTCAATAAACATTTTTTAATCTGTCTTGTAGTAGACAGAGTGGTAGTAAGGGGCATTCAAGGCAAGATTGCTATCAGGAGAAATTTAAATTTTAGTTGGGAAGATAAGTTAATGTAAAGTAGGTTTTAGTCTATCCATCTCATTTATTTCTGTTTCTCAGGTTACAAAGCTGTTGGTAAACTGAGGGAATATGAGATATTTCTCAGTTTACAAAACATCCCCACCCACAATATATTATCAGGCATTTTAATGCTATTTTCTTGGCCTCTCCTCTAAGAGATATTTTATTGAGTAAGTGGAGTAAGTGAATGGTCCCCTACCCTCAAATCTTTGTGAAATCCTTTCACTTATGAAAATGATTCATACATTTAGACTTGATATAAATACCAGCAGTGTTTCATGAATCATCTTATTTGAAAATAAGAGCAAACAAGAATGGGGACTACATACTAAGTCATGAAAGATGAGCCTTTTTGTATATCTTTCTGGAATGCTTTCCCTCCAGGTTGCTCCCCTTGTAACTCCTTTTTTACATCATTGAATAGTACTCATCTTTCTAGTGTCTTTCTAAATATCACTTCCTTCTGAAAGCTTTCTGAACTCTCAGCCCTCAGGAATGTGACTTTGCTTCCCCCAGCACCATTTCGTATCAGATACCACACAGTACTGTAGTAGCTTGATACTGATATTCTCTCTAGACAGCCTTTATGTGAAGACAGGGACTTCAAACTGTCTTGTTTGATGTTGTATCCCCATCTTAAGGTCTGTCATATTATAGTTGTTGTTTTTAAATATTTTATTTTTAGAGAATGGGAAAGAGAGGGAGAGAGAAAAGGAGAGAAATATTGAGGTGTGAGAGAAACACTTGCCCTCAACCAGGGACCTGGCTACAATCCATGCATGTGATCTGGACTGGGAATCGAACTGGTGACCTTTCAGTTTGTGGACAATGCCTAACCCACTAAGCCACACTAGCGAGGGCCACGTTATAGTTGATGAGAAAATGTGTTCATTGCATGAATGATTCTTGTAACAGAATCTCTTTCTCCTATAGTTGCTTTAATATCTTCTCTGTTGGGATATTTTAGATTTTTAGTATGATTTGCATAATCAAAAAGGAGGGAAATCAAAGACAAGGTGACAGTGGCAGCATATAAATGTTTTGGAAGGCCTAGGCTTCCTCATTCTTACATTATTTCTCTAATCTTTACCTTATAATGTCAGATCCATGCTCCTCTCTCCTCATTTACCTCCCCCAACCCCCCCCAAAAAAAAATTGTAAAGAAGTGTCAACAGTTATTCTTATTGTAAACACAGAATTTTAGCCAATCATCCCCTCCTTCTTAGATGATCGTGGTGTTTGCTTTGTTTTATCTTGTTTGTTTGTTTTTTTCTCCTGGTAGCTTATTAACTTGATTAATTTTAAAACTGTACTATGTCCCTTTTCTACCATACATTGTATCAATGACTTAATCCAGGGAGGGTTTGGAATTAAGGGAAGCTTTTTTGGGGAAAAAAGCTGCAGTAAAGGCTATAACAGAGTTTGCAAATTTTACTTACCTCAGCCCCAAATATGGTAATTTTCACTAATTTTGGAAACTATGTAAAAAACTAGAATTACTATGAAATTTTCAACATTTATACATTCATGTTTTAAATGATTAATTCTCTAGTTAATTTCATACATTGTGATGGTTTTTACAATCTGTTTAGCATGTGAATAAACCACTCTACTGGCAGTGGGATGTGCTCTAATTACAAAGATGATGTTTCCAGATTTTCTCATGTAAGATCAGAACTACCAGCAAGAACCCTAAAAATAAAACCAGAACATCTTGGCATAATGTGACCAAAGTTGTGGACAAGGCTACAGGAATGATCTTCCAACCCTGAGTCTCTCATATGACAAATGTTAAATTTGGCATCAATTTTTCAAATTATACAGTACATGCTTTTTTGAAGATACTTTACACAGAACCTTTTTTTAAATTTAATTTTATTGTTGTTGTATTACATCCATCCCCTTTTTACTCCCCTCTGTCCACTTCCCCACCCACCCACTCCCCCCAAAGTCAATTCCACTTGTTGTCCATGTCCATGGTTCTTCCATACTAGTTCCTTGGCCAAACTGCTCCCCTTCTTTACCTCCTCCTCCCCGCCTTTTTTTTTTAACTTAGTAAAAGGGTTAATTCAATGAGCCTAATGAATTATTATTTAGTATAAAGTACATTTCAGCATCACATGTCCTGTCTTTGGTTCTTATCCATTTAGCACATATTCTATTAATAACTTCTAGAATTTTCCTAAGAGACTGTGAAGCTTTGATCCATAGGTATTTTTATATAACTCCTCCTTGGATACAAAAAGAAAAACCAAGCCCTGGCTGGTCACTCAGTGGAAATGTGTCAACCTGTGAACCCTAAGGTTGCTGGTTCGATTCCCAGCCAGGGCACATAACCAGGTTGCAAGCCAGGTCTCCAGCCAGGTCCGTAGCTGGAGACAGGTGAAAGGCAACCATATATTGATGTCTCTCTTCCTCTCTGTCTCCCTCCCTTCCACTCTTTCTAAAAATAAATAAAATTTTTAAAAAATGAAAGAAAAGAAAAACCAGTCTCTTTCCTCAAGATGCTCACAGGCTATCAAAGGTGATCAATATATACTTTTATTTGTATTTATTTTAAAAAGATTTTATTTATTATTTCCAGAGAGAGAGGAAGGGAGAGAGGAAAGAGGGAGAGAAACATCAATGTGTGGTTGCCTTTCACCTGTCTCTAGCCACGGATCTGGCTGGAGACCTGGCTTGCAACCTAGTTTATGTGCCCTGGCTGGGGAATTGAACCAGCGACTTTTGGGTTTGCAATCTGACGCTTTATCCACTGTGCTACCAGCCAGGGTGGAGATATATATATTTTAAGTACATGTTTTTATTTTATTATAGAGTAAATACAAACATACTCTGGAAACATTATTCTTCCTGGGATAATCAGGGAAAGCATCCCAAAAGAAATGAAATGTAAACAGAGTTTTGAATGGTGATTGGGAGTTTGACAGGTGGAAAAAGGGGTGGAATTGTCTTCTAGTTAAAAGCAACAGCATGCAGCGAAGCACAGAGGCATCAAAGACTGTGATGTATTTGAATCATATGTGAGAAAAATGTATCTTCATCTTTTGCCACCATCTACAATATATATTGAATGACTTCCAAATGGAACATGTTCCTTCCAGACCTCACTCCTGAATTTCAAACTCGTATTCTATCTATATGATACTTCCATTATATTTGTACAGAAACTTCAATCTTATTATGATTATAACCTGAATTCATTTTTTCACATGCCCCAGTCTTTTTTTCTCTTCTAGACCCTTAGGATTCTTTCAGTTATTTGTGTTAAATTCATAGATATCAGTGCAAGTTTCTAATTGAGCTGCCTTGGGGCAAAATTATTTAATGTAATCCTGCATTGGGACT
This sequence comes from Noctilio leporinus, assembly GCA_004026585.1. NCBI lineage: Eukaryota > Metazoa > Chordata > Mammalia > Chiroptera > Noctilionidae > Noctilio > Noctilio leporinus. The sequence goes on along the minus strand of PVIW01011406.1, from coordinate 5,005 downwards.
ATGTGTCATCCCATCTCATGCTTTTTAACACTGAGGAAATTGAAGTTCAGAAATTAAATCCCCAAATTCACTCAGCTAGGAAATGAAGAAACTAGAATTGGCATTGAGGTCTGACTTCAATCTCCATATGACTTCTGTTATATCACATTGGCCACAGTTTTAAATACGTTATTGCACTACTCTTTCTAAAAGAAAGTCTTTGCCTTCTTCATTTGTATCAAAATTGGCTAATAAAGTATCTGTCATAGAATAGGTGCTCAGTAAATTTATTTAAACAAAATCCCTCTTTTAAGCTTTGATAATTGGGCAGATGCTAATGCCAGTGATCAAGAAATGGAATACTAGAAAAGGAAAACTTGATAGAACATATTATTTTGGTTTTCTAACATACTGTATTTGAGGTCTGTCAAGTCTAAGTGGAGATGTCTCGTTTAAGTTGGTATTAGGCTGGAGATCTAAAGTATATATGTTGGAATCATTGGTTGAGATTATCTTGGAGAAAACGTATTGCAAGAATACATAAGTGGTCATGACAAATCGTGTGGCACCCAATGACAGATGGTCCTACTGTTAGTAAAGCTAAGTTTGATCAATGGATTCAGATGTGACAGCTTACTATACCCATAGTTAAGTTCCAAGTCAAATTTTCCCTAATGTTTTCATTCACTGACAATCTCTGCCTTACTTAAAATTTTTAGATAGTGATTTTCTAATTCTCTTAATCCTTCACATTCATTAACTATGATTAATAGTCAAAGAACTTTCCAACATCTATTAAAGGTTGTTTCCATGAAATATAGTTTAACAGGAAAGGACAAACATTCATATATTTATCTGTAATTGCTAATTTCCACAATAAGGAGTTAGTATTTCTAGTTACCTCCATTTAATAGCTAATAGGGGGTTTTGTTTTGTATGTCCTTTTTTAGGATTACTGTGAACTCAAGGATTTTATATGTTCTGTGTATTTCAATCAACAGCAGTCATTTTTCTTTTTGATGCTGAAATTGTTCCTCCTATGGCCAATGAGGAATTCTTTTCATGTTAGCTCTTGTGTTCTGTGACATGACTTTGTCATGTTATCAGTAACTTGCTTTTTGGCCTACCGAGATATCCAGGCTCATTGTAATCTCTCCTGCCTTAATTATGTACTCAGCCCTTCTCCAGGGATTTTTGGTTCCTTTCAGTGAAAAATGGTTTTTAGACCCCCCAGTCTGGGTGCTAGGACTGATTACTAATGGATCATTATTGCTTTTATGCCTTTTCAGTTGACAGAGCTAGAAAATATGTATATTTTAAAATAAAAAGAATCATAAATTTGTACAGATTATTTCCAATTAAATTTAAAAGGTGTTTTTTAAGTTCTCTAATATATGTATTTGTTTTCTAATAAAAACTATTTTTACTTAGAAGCATTCAGAATGTCAACAAAAGAGGTGCAACTTTTGTTTTACAATTACAAAGTGGTATTCAGTTAACAGTACAATTATTTTTATAAGCCACATCAAGACAACTGAAGATTAAAAAATTACCATTGCCATATATAGCTAATTTGTGCTGTGCACTAAAAATAACCTTCCATGCCAAAAATAAATTTCCATGCCAATTTACAACCCCCACACTGTACCAAGCAAGGTTAGTGACTATTGAAAATACCACCAGGACAGGGCTATCTAAAGACACATTCAGTAGCATGCCAATGAAACAAAAAGAGACACTGTACAGCTTAAGAACAAATCTAACACAGCCTTACATTTAATTTTTTTTCTTTAAAAAGAATGAGTTTATGGGGGGATTAAGTATTTTATAGATAAGAAAAACATTGCATTAGAACCAACTTATTCATCATCATCTTCTTCATATTCTTCCTTGTCCTCCTCTTCATCTTCCTGATTGCCTTCTTTTTTCTGCTTTTTTCAGCCTTGATGATGCCCTTCTTGGCTGCATCAGGTCGGTATACAGTGATCTCCTTTCTGTATGTCACCTTTTCGTCAGGCTGCCCAGAGGGGCGGCTCTGACTGCAGATAGCTTCAGGCTCCCTGGTGAATAGAAATCTGAGCAGTGAAGTGTGGACAGTGAGCACAAACTCAGGGAGACTGAGGAATTGAACTCCTGCAGGGGAGGGACTGTATGAGAGCTGTGCTCTGCAGTCTGAGAGAAAGGAAGCACCTTCAGGGGCCAGAGTTGGAGGAGGAGAGACCGGAGGGGAGCAGGAGTCGGGGAGCACTGAAGTGCATTAGCTGGGGGAAGCATGAGAGTTGAAAACTGTGCTGCTGTGCCACTCTGGGAGAGGGCAGCGCAGAGCCCCAGCGAGAAGGGAGTCCCAACCCTGTACACCTACAACTTCACACAGGCTTCCACAGAAACCGCAGCTCGAAACTTCACACCAGGAACTTGCTGCTGGTGTAACTAGCGTGCCCTTTACAGATAGCGGGAACCTCCTTGGAGTGCTGGAGGGGGAGGGGTAGGCATCACCAGCACACTGCTTGGGTTCCCCTGTGGATCCAGGTACTCATTGCAGGCAGCATAAACCTCCTCAAAGGACTGTAGGGAGAGGGTTAGCCATCAATGGTGCTGTAGCTATAAGGCTCCCTACAGAACCAGGGGCCCATGGAAAGCAGCGAAAATCTCAAAGAGCTGGACAGGGAGGGCTAGCCATAGCCTGCAGATGATGCTGCAGGCCACCCCCTCTTGGATCTAGGCACCTATCACAAGTGGAAAATTCCTCCAAGAGCCTGAGGGGGAGGAATAGCCTTTGAGACCAAAAAAGCACCCTGCAGTTTTCCCACAGAACCAGTGAGAGAAGGGAGGTCCCAAAACACCAGCAGTGTGGAAACCCAGGTAGGCTGCAGGAGGCTCAGCCTACCAGAGGTGTGGCACTTAGAATCAGCCCTGACTGTAATAGTGATAGGCCCTGCCACTCCAAGGCCCCTCAGCCTGACTATAGACTACAGAGACTAAAAAAAAAAAAAAAAAAAGAGGCAGACTCAGGACATGGATTGCTGCTAATCTCAAGTACCTGAGTTATACCAAGAGCTACATGAACTATTAATCCCTAACATATCCTTTTCAAAAGTTACTTCCAGTCCTCACAATTAGTGCATTTTAAGTAAATACTACTATTTATATCATAGTGTATCCTAATTCCCATATTTTTACTCCTCCCTTCTCTCAATTCATCTAACTACCCAAGATCCTCCTCCTACTCTTGTGTTAAAATCTATTCATTCTCCTACTACAACTCATCCCCAGGCCTCAATCCAAATATTCCTCCCTTCCCCAGCCTCTTAAAACACTTTTTTTTTTTTTTTTGTGGGTGAGCTATTAGGGACTACACATTATTTTTTCTGCTAAAAAAAACACTCTGGTCCTGGTTCCATCTTGACCAATCAGTGCTCAAGGAGGGTGGACAGGGAGGTAGATGCAGCAACTATATATAAAGGCTTATACTGTTCACTTGCACTTCAGGCATTCTGATTTTCTCCCTCCCCATTTCTATATAAGAGGTAAAGGTGGCTTTCTCTCTGCCATGCCCACTATCTTTGCTACCCCTTTGCACCCTTCAAAATTATCTACACTTTAGTCAATTTAATCATTTTTCCCCTCGTATAACAGTCTTATCATATCTACATCCTTATTGAGACTGGCTCAGTTGCAGCTGAGGGTGTGATTAAGGGCAGGTGTTACCTTGGAGGGTATAGGTATTTAGTTAGGTTCCTAGGCAGTCGAAAGGGGGATTAAAGGAGTGAGATATCTTTGAAGGTGTGGTTATTTTGCCTGGACTGGTGGTTTTGTTTTAGGAGCAGTTTGATAACAGTATCTGAGACGTAATAGAAGGAGTGTCTCTCAATCAGCCAACTGGAGTGAAAGGAGCAACACATAAATCAAACCCAAAATACAACCAGACAGCCCAAGTTAATGACATAAAGGGCACCCCAAGAGCAATAAGTTGAGGAAATCTAGGAGATTGCAACACTGAACCCCACAAATCTTGTGCACTCCACGAGAGCAGGGATTCAATGCAGATTAATCCAAAAAACAAAAACAAGCAACAACGGACACCAAAAATGTGGAGAAAAAGAAACAGTCCATCACCAAAAGGAAAGGAGGAATCACCAGACAGACTGAGAAATGAAATAGAAATAAGCATGCTATCAGACATGAAATTCAAAGAAATCATTGTAAGAAAACTCAGTGAGCACACAGAACTCAAAGAAAACTACAAAGAACTCCAGGGAACCTACAAGGAACTTCCTGAGAACTATACCAGTGTTAAAGAGGACATAGAAACTATCAGTAAGAGCCAGGAGGAAATCAAAAATACAATTTCTGAATTGAAGAATACAGTAGAAGAAATCAATAACAGGCTAGAGGAAATAGAGGATCGGATCAGCAAGCTGGAGGACAACATAGAAAAATATTCAAAGACAGTGCAACTGAATGAAAAAAGGCTGAAAAAGAATGAAGAGGTTTTAAGAGAGATGCAGGACAACATGAAATGCAAGAATATCTGTATCATAGGGATACCAAAAGGAGAAGAGAAGCAAGGGATAGAAAACCTGTTTGAAAAGTAATGACAGAAAACTTCCCTAAAATGATGAGTGAAAGGGTCACTCAAGTTCAGGAAGCACAGAGGGTCCCAATGAAGATGAATCCAAACAGGCCTACTCCAAGACATATGATAATTAAAATGGCAAATTTCAAAGACAAAGAGAGAATCTTAAAAGCATCAAGAGAGAAACAGCAAATAGCATATAAGGGAGTTCCAATAAGGTTATTCTCAACAGAAACAATACAAGCCAGAAGGGAATGACAAAAAAATACTCCAAGTAATGAAAAAAAAAAAAAAAAAAAAAAAAAAAAAAAAAAAAAAAAAAAAAAAAAAAAAAAAAAAAAAAAAAAAAAAAAAAAAAAAAAAAAAAAAAAAAAAAAAAAAAAAAAAAAAAAAAAAAAAAAAAAAAAAAAAAAAAAAAAAAAAAAAAAAAAAAAAAAAAAAAAAAAAAAA